>PVHY01027307.1:0-16362 GCA_004024945.1 Uropsilus gracilis
TTCCCAAGTCCCATATAATAGTGAAACCATTTGGTGTCTGTCTTTATCTTTTTGACTTGTTTCTGTTAATATGATTTCTTCTAGGTGTGTCCATGTTATCATAAATTCATTTAATTTGTCATTTTTAATTGATGAGTAATATTCCATTGTGTATAGATACACCACATATTTTTCATCCACTCATCTGTTCTGGGGCATTGGGTTGTTTCCATGTCCTGCAATTATAAATAGTGCTGCAATAAACATGTGGGCACAGGTGTCCCTTTGTACCCAAACAGAGGTCTCCTTTGGGTAGATTCCCAGAAGAGTGATTGCTGGGTCAAAGGGTAGTTCCATTTTCATTTGTTTGAGGGTCCTCCACACCGCTTTCCATAGTGGCTGGACCAGTTTACATTCCCACCAGAAATGTAAGAGCGTTCCTTTCTCTCCACATCCACGCCAGCACTTGTTGTTGCCTGTTTTTTTAATGTGGGCCATTCTCACTGGTGTAAAGTGGTATCTCATTGTGGTTTTGATTTGCATTTCCCTTATTGCTAGTGACATTGAACAATTTTTCATGTGCCTGTTGGCCATTTGTATTTCCTCTTTGGAAAAGTGTCTTTTTAGTTCTCCCCATTTTTTGATTGGGTTTCTTGTTTTGTTGTTTAATTGTATAAGTTCCTTGTGGATCTTCTTTATTAAACCCTTATCACTCTTGTGGAGGGCAAAATTTTTTCCCATTCTGGGCTTCTCTTAGTTTTTTTCTGTTGTCTCTTTTGCTGTACAAAAGCTTTTTAATTTGATGTAGTCCCATCTGGTTATGTTTTCCTTCATTCTTTTGCTATCTGTAGATGTTTCTAGAAAGGGATTTCTGAATTGTAATTCATGGAGGGTTTTGCCCAAGTTTTCTTCTATGTATGTTATGGTTTTGTGTCTGATGTTTAAGTCTTTTATCCATTTTGAGTTGGGATTTGTGCATGGGGTGAGGATGTTGTCTTGGTTCATTTTTTTGCAGGTTTTAGTCCAATTCTCCTAGCACCATTTATTGAAGAGACTATCTTTGTTCCAATGTAAATTTTTCCCTCCTTTGTCGAATATTGGTTGACTATACATATGTGGTTTTATTTCTAGATACTCGATTCTGTTCCATTAGTCTGCTTGTCTGTTGTACCAGCACCATGCTGTTTTAATTATTATGGTTTGTAGTCTAACTTCAAGTCTAGAATAGTTAGGCTTCCATTCTCTCTTTTTTTGGCTAGCAGGCTTTTTGATATTTGAGTCGTTTGTTATTCCATATGAACTTCTGTAATTGTTTTTCTATCTCTTTAAAGAAAGTCATTGGAATTTTATAGGGATTGCATTGAATCTGTAGATTGCATTGAGAAAGATGGTCATTTTGATGATGTTAATTCTTCCAATCCATGAGCAGAGGATGTCTTTCTATTTCCTTATGTCTTCCCCTATCTCTTTTAGCAGTGTTTTAAAGTTTTCTTTGTATAGATCTTTCACGTGTTTTGTCAGATTTATTCCCAGGTATTTAATTGTTTTGGGTGCCATGGTGAATAGGATGACTTTTTTAATTTCTTCTTCTTCTTCTTGGCATTTTGCGTATAGAAAGGCTACTGACTTCTGTGTGTTGATTTTGTTATCAGCTACTTTACTCAACTGTTTTATGGTTTCAAGTTTTTCTGTAGATTTTTGGGGTTCTCTACATAAAGAATCGTATCATCTGCATATAATGATAGCTTCAGTTCGTTTTCCAGTACAATATTAAAAAGTAGTGGAGACAGTGGACCTTTTGCGTGGTTCCAGACCTTAATTGGAATGGTTTTAGCTTTTCCCCATTTAAGATGATGTTTGCTGTAGGTTTGTCATATGGCTTTTATTATGTTGAAGTATGTTCCCTTGATCCCCAATTTTTCAAGGGCTTTTTTCATAAATGGGTGCTGAATTTTGTTGAATGCTTTCTCTGCATCTATTGATATGATCATGTGGTTTTTGTTTTTCTTCTTGTTGATCTAGTGTAGTATATTAATTGTCTTCCGGATGTTGAACCATCCTTGTGCCCCTGGAATAAATCCCACTTGGTCATGGTGAATAATGCTTTTTAAGCATCGTTGGATTCTATTTGCTAGGATTTTGTTTAAAATTTTTGTATCAATGTTCATTAGGGAAAGGGTCTATAGTTTTCTTTCTTGGTGCTGTCCTTATTTGGTTTCGGTATGAGTGCAATGTTTGCTTCACAGAATGTGTTTAGAAGCTTTCCTTTCTCAATTTTTTGGAAGAGTTTTAGTAGAGTAGGTGTTAGTTCTTCTTTAAATGTTATGTAGAATTCATTTGTAAATCCATCTGGTCCTGGGCTCTTGTTTTTAGGGAGTGTTTTTATGACTGCTTCAATTTCAATGTTTGTGATTGGATTATTTAGGTATTTTATTTCTTCTTTTTTCAATTTTGGGTGGTTGTATTTTTCCAAGAATATGTCCATCTCATCCAAGTTGTTGTATTTGTGTCCATATAGGTGTTCATAGTAGTCTCTGATTATCCTGTGGATTTCTTTTGTGTCTGTTGTAATTTCTCCTTTTTCATTTGTGATTCTGCTTATTTGAGTGTTTTCTATTCTTTTCTTTGTGAGCTTTGCAAGAGGTTTATCAATTTTATTTATTTTTTCAGAGAACCAGCTCTTCGTTTTGTTGATCTTCTGGATAGTCTTTTTGGTTTCCAGGTTATTTATTTCTTCCTTTATTTTTATCATTTCTTGTCTTCTGCTGGGTTTTGGCTTTTCCTGTTTTCTTTTTCTAGTTTTTCGAGTTGGGAGATGAGGTTTTTTCTTTGCATAGCTTCTTTGTTTTTGATGTGGGCCTGTATTGCTATGAACCTTCCTCTTAGATATGCTTTTGCTTAGTCCTAGAGACTTTGAAAAGTTGTGTCTTCTTTTTCATTCATTTTGAAGTAGGTTTTAATTTCTTCTTTAATTTCTTCAATTACACATTCTTCATTCAGAAGCTTATTGTTTAGTCTCCAAGTACGGGCCACTCTTCTTGCTTTCGCTTCATTGTTAATTTCTAGTTTGATGCTTTTATGATCTGAGAAAAAGGTTGGTATAATTTTAATTTTTGTATATTATTCAAATTTGTCTTGTGTCCTAGTATGTGGTCAATTTTAGAGAAGGATCCATGTGCATTTGAAAAGAATGTGTATTCTTTTCCTTGGGGTTTCAGTGTCCTGTATATATATCTTTGAGTTCCATTTGGTCTAGGTCTTCTTTTAAAGCTTTTGTGTCTTTGTTTAGTTTCTGTTTTGTTGATCTGTCCTTTGTTGTGAGTGGGGTGTTAAAGTCTCTTACTACGTATGTGTTCATCAATATTTGTTTTCAGTTCTGCTAGTAGCTGCCTTATGAATCTTGGTGCTCCCTCATTTGGTGCATATATGTTGATAATGTTATGTATTTCTGGTGGGTTGTACCCTGAACTATTAGGTAGTGACCATCTTTATCCTTTGTTACTTTTTTATTTTGAAATCTGCTTTGTCTACTATGAGAATGGCTACCCCACCTTTTTTGGGGGGGCATTTGCTTCTAGGGTGGTTTTCCATCCTTTTACCTTCAGTCTATGCTTGTCTTTGGAGATTAGATGTGTTTCTTGGAGGCAGCAGAAAGTTGGGTTCTGCTTTTTGATCCAGTCTGCTACTCTGCATCTCTTTATGCTGAATTAAAACCATTAACATTTAGAGTGATTATTGATGTTTGGGGTTCTAGAGTTGGTTTTCTGGTAGACATTTTAAGGTTCCCTTAGTTTCTTGTTATTTTCGTTCTATTGATTCTTCTGAGGGCTTTGTACTTGAGACTTCTTGCAAGATTTCTTGTAGTGGGGGTTTGGTGGTAGCAAATTTCTGGAAACTTTGTTTGTCTGAGAAGATTCTAAATTTTCCTTCATAGAAGAAGGACAGCTTTGCAGGGTAGAGTATTCAAAAAGTATATCTCTTTTTGTCTTGGAGGTTTTTGAGGATGTTGCTCCATTCTCTCTTTGCTTGGAGAGTCTCTTCTGAGAAATCTGAGGTCAGCCTAATGGGTTTTCCTTTGTAGGTTATCTGTTTTTTCTCTCTAGTCATTCTCATTATTTTTTCTTTATCTTGGGTTCTTGAAAGTTTTACAATGATGTGCCTGACTGTAGTTTTATTTTTTTTTCCATTAAACTAGTTTGGTGTTCTTTTTGCTTCCTGTACTTCTATTTTCATTTCGTTTTTCAGATTTGGAGAGTTATCTTCCATTATTGTTTTAAAAAGACTTTCATTTTTATGTCTTTCTCTTCTCCTTCTGGGATTCCGATTATTTTTATTTTCCTTTCTTTAAAGTATCTGATAGATCTCTGATTTTTCTTCTGTATCTTACTTTTTCCTCTCTCTTTTTCTCTTTTTATTCTCTCTATTTCTGTATCCTCTAGTGTGCTGATTCATTCTTCAGTTTCTTCTAGTCTGCTTTCATGGCTTTTCTCTGCATTTTTTATATCTTCTATTGCTCCTCTTATAACCTGTACCTCCTTCAGTTTCTTACTTTGTTTCAATCTCTTTCTTCTGTTCGACAATTGTAATGTTCATTTTGCTGCATTCTTGTTTGTATTTTTCTTTTTCTCCTCTTATCTCATTAAGTGTTTTTATCATGATGTGTCTGAATTCTTTATCTGTCATATTATCCAATTCTTCAAAGTCCTAGTTGGTTTCAGGAGATTGTTTTTCCTTTGGTGAAGAATTGCTTCCCTTTGGGCTTGCTTGTATGTGCACTTTTCTTCCTTCCCGTGTTTTTTCTTCAGACTTGTTCTACGTATTGAGTGACTGCTGCTTGGGTATTAGTTGACATGTTGTACAGTACGTGGTTGTGGTTATTGTTTTTCTAAATGAATTGCCACTTGTTTCTGTGGGTTGTTTGGGGGAAGTAGTCCTTTCCTTGTCTCAGTTGTTGTCGCACAGCTGCACCTGCACTTCTAGACTGGAATGTCAGCCCTGATATTCTGCAGATCCTCTCTGCAGTCTACCACTGAAGGAGCCAATAGACTGTTAAATTTGAGTCTCTGCAGGAGGCCTTACATGTATGGAATCCTCTGATATGCAAACCCCAATTCCAAGTTTCTCCAGAAGACAGCTTATGACTTTTTCCAGTTTGTGTCTGAGTTGCTGTGGTGTTGAGTTTCTGTGCTTTCTATACTTGTCCTTGATATACATTGATAACTTTTAATCTAGAGTTTTTTCACGTGTGTGTGTCTGCTGTCAGTACTTTCCAAGCTTTGATTTGTTTGTTTATATTTGCCCACAATTTCTTTTTTACTTCCATAAATGAATTTTAATGTTTTTGTGTACAGCTGAGATTTTGCTTATAGTCTTTATCAGTGCCAGTGCCATTGTAGCATGATGTGAAACGGTACCCGGGTAGCGGGTGGTGGGCTGGGTAGGGGGTGGCGTGCTGGGTAGCTGGTGGCAGGCTTCAGAGGGAGTGGCAGGGAGGCATGTCCGAGGGATGCCCCACCCTGATACATGCTAGTTGGGCACCTAGTGGCACGATGTGGCATGGTACCTGGATAGTGGGTGGTGGGCTGGGTAGCGGGTGGCAGGCTTCAAAAGGAGAGGCTGGGAGGCATGTCCAGGCACATCCCACACTGATGTTAGCTGGTTGTATGCCCAAAGTCGCATGATGTGGCATGGTACCTAGATAGCAGGGGGCATGTTTCAGGGGGAGCGGCTGGGAGGTGTGTCTGAGGGTCACCCCACGCTGATCGTGATGGTAGGGCGCTCAAAGTGGCACGATGTGGTGCAGCATCTGGGTAGCGGGTGGCAGTCATCAGAAGGAATGCTGGGAAACGTGTCTGAGGGATGACCCGCGGTGCTGCACACTGATTGGGTGCCAAAGTGGCACGATATGGTGCTGTACCTGGGTAGCAATTGGCTGGCTTCAAAGGGGGTGGCTGGGAGTTGTATCTGAGGGATTCTCGAGCTGATGCGTGTTGAAGGGGCGCCCAAATTTGCACGATGTGGTGTGGTACCTGGGTTGCGAGTTGCGAGCATGGTAGCGAGTGGTGGGTCAGAGGGAGTGGTTGGGAAGCATTTCCAAGGGATGCCCTGCACTGATGCTAGCTGGTTGGGTGCCCAAAGTGGCACAATGTGGCATGTGCCACATTGGGTAGCGGGTGGTGGGATGCAGAGGGAGTGGCTGGGAGTAGTGTCCAAGGGAGTGGCTGGAAGGCACGTCCCAGGGATGTGCCATGCTGATGCATGCTGGCTCGCGCCCGAAATGGCACGATGTGGCATGGTACCTAGATAGTGGGTGGTGGGCTTCAGAGGGAATGGCTGGGCATGTCCAAGGGTCGACCCGGCACTGATGTGCAATCGTTGAGCACCAAAGTGGCAAGATGTGGCAAGATAACTGGGTAGCAGGTGGCAAGCTTCAGAGGGAGTGACTGGGAGGCGTGTCCAATGGACACCCCGCACTAATGAGTGCTGGTTGGGCACCTGAAGTGGCACAATGTGGCATGGTACCTGGATAGTGGGTGGTGGGCTTCAGAGGGAGTGGCTGGGAGGTGTGTCCAAGGGATGCCCTGTGCTGATGCGTGCTGGTTGGGCACCCAAAGTGGCATGATGTGGCGCAATACCTGGGTAGTGGGTGGCAAGCTGGGTAGCGGTTGGTGGGCTTCTGTGGGAGTGGCTGGGAAGCATGTTAGAGGGATGCCTCGATGTGCTTGATGGGTGCCCGAAGTGGCACAATGTTGCACAGTACATGGGTAGCATGAGGCAGGCTTCAAAGGGATTGGCTGGGAGCCATGTCCAAGGGATGCCTTGCACTGATGCGTGCTGGTTGGGCGCCTGAAGTGGCACACAGCCAGGTTCTTCTCTGAAACCGTCCACCCTGCCCACGAAAGGTTAGCAGCTGAAGGTCACCTGCGCTGGCCCCATGCCTCTGGGAGGGTCCACCCACTGTGCGACCCTCTCCACCATGTCTGGTGCCAACCCCTCAGTCAGGTTCTTATGGCAACCAGCCCTCTCTGCCCAATCCCAGGTTAGTAGCTGGAGGTCACATGCACCGGATAGGCCTCTGGGATGGACCCCCCACTGTGCCGCTCTCTCCAGCCTCCCTGGTAGCCAATCCCGCAGTCAGGTTATTCTGGGAACCTGCCCATCCTGCCCATGCCCAGGTTAGTAGCTGGAGGTCACCCGCGCCAGCTCCAGGCCTCTGGGAGATAGCCCCCGCCCTGTTGCACTCTCTGCCATCCCTGGAAGCTGGCTCCACAGCCTGGTTCTTCTGGGAATCCTCCCACCCTGCCCACGCCCAGGTTAGCTGATGGAGGTCTCCCACATGGCTCCAGGCCTCTGGGAGGGATCCCCAGCCATGCCCCACTCTCAGCCATTCCTAGAAGCCAACCCCCGCAGCCAGGTACTTCTGGGAACACGCCCACTCTGCACATGCCCAGGTTAGCAGCTGGAGGTCACCCACACAGGCTCCTAGCCTCTGGGAGAGACCCCTGCTGTGCTGCCCTCTCCACCATCCCTGGGAGCCAACCCCTGCAGCAGGGTTCTTCAGAGAACATGCCCACCTGCCCACACCCAGGTTAGCAGCTGGAAGTCACTATGCCCACCAGGCCTCTGTAAGGGAACCCCCGCCAAGCCGCCCTCTCCACCATCCCTGGGAGCCAACCCCCGCAGCCAGGTTCTTTGGGAAACCACACACCCTGCCCATGCCCAGGTTATCAGATGGAGGTCACCTGTGCTGGCTAGAGGCCTCTGGAAAGGACCCCCCACCATGCTGCATTCTCCGCCATCCCTGGGAGATCCCCCACAGCCAGATTCTTCTCGGAAACATACCCACCCTGCCCATGACAAGATTAGCTGCTGGTGGTCACCCGCGCCAGCCCCAGGCCTCTGGGAGGGACGCTGGGCCGTACCGCCCTCTCCGCCATCCCTGGGAGCCAAGCCCCAATCCAGGTTCTTCTGGGAACTCGCCCACTCTGCCCACACCCAGGTTAGCAGCTGGAGGTCCACCCCAGCCTCTTTGGGGTACACCCCACCATGCCGCACTCTCCGCCATACCTGGGTGCGAACCCCTGCAGCCAGGTTCTTCTGGGAATCTGCCCACACTGCCAATGCCCAGGTTAGCAGCTGGAGTTCATATGCACCACTCCAGACCTCTGGGAAGGACCCCCCACCTGCCGTACCACCCTCTCCGCCATCCCTGGGAGCCAACCCCTGGAGTCAGGTTCTTCAGCAACAAGCTGGAGGTCACCTGCGCCATCTCCAGGCCTCTGGGATGGACCCCTCGCTATGCCGCCCTCTCAGCCATCCCTGAGAGCCAACCCCTTCAGCCAGGTTCTTCTGGGAACCCACCCACCCTGACCAAACACAGGTTAGCAGCTGGAGGTCACCACAACTGACTTGAGGCCTCTGGGAGGGACACCCTGCCGTGCCGCCCTCTCCGCAATCACTGAGAGCCAACCCCTGGAGTCAGGTTCTTTGGCAACCAGCCCACTCTGTCCAATCCCAGCTTACAAGCTGGAGGTCACCTGCACCATCTCCAGGCCTCTGGGATGGACCCCTCACTGTGCCACCCTCTCAGCCATCCCTGAGAGCCAACTCCTTCAGCCAGGTTCTTCTGGGAACCTACCCACCCTGCCCACGCCTATGTTAGCAGCTGGAGGTCACCCGTGCCAGCTCCAGGCCTCTGGGAGGGACCCCCAGCCATGTCACCCTCTGCGCCATCCCTGGGAGCCAACCTCCGCAGCCAGGTTCTTTGGGAACCCGCCCACCCTGCCTACACCAGATCAGCAGCTGGAGGTCACCCGCGCCAGCTCCAGGTCTGTGGGACATACCTCCGTGGTGCACACTCTCCACCATACCTGGGAACTGACCCTCCCAGTAGGTTCCTCTGGGAATCTGCCCACCCTGCCCATGCTCAGGTTAGCAGCTGGAGGTCACCCATGCCGGCTCCAGGCCTCTGGGAGGAACACCCCTTCTTACCGCTCTCTCTGCCATCCCTGGGATCCAACTCCCGCAGCCAGGTTCTTCAGGGAACCTGCCCACCCTGCCTACAACCAATTTAGCTGCTGGAGGTCACCCTTGCTGGCTCCAGGCCTGTGGGAGATAACCCCCACCGTGCCTGACTCTCAGTCATTCCTGGGAGCTGACCCCGCAAGCCAGGTTCTTCTGGGAACCCGCCTATGCTGCCCAATCCCAGGTTAGAAGCTGGAGGTCACCCGAGGCAGCTCCAGGCCTCTAGCAGAGACCCCCAGCCGTGCCACCCTCTCCGCCATCCCTGGGAGCCAACCTAGCAGTCAGGTTCTTCTGGCAACCAGCCCTCTCTGCCCAATCCCAGTTTAGCAGCTGTAGGTCACCTGAGGTGGCTCAAGGCCTCTGGGAGGGACCCCCCCACCATGCCGCCCTATTCACCTTCCCTGGGAGCCAACCCCCGCAGCCAGGTTCTTCGGGGAACCCACCCACCCTGCCTACAACCAGGTTAGCTGCTGGAGGTCACCCTTGCCAGCTCCAGGCCTGTGGGAGATACCCCCTGCCGTGCTGCACTCTCAGCCATCCCTGAGAGCCGACCCCGCAGGCCAGGTTCTTCTGGGAACCTGCCTACCCTGCCCACTCCCAGGTTAGTAGCTGGAGGTCACCCGAGGCAGCTCCAGGCCTCTGGCAGAGACCCCCAGCCGTGCCACCCTCTCCGCCATCCCTGGGAGCCAAACTCTGCAGTCAGGTTCTTCTGGCAACCAGTCCACTCTGCCCATTCCCAGGTTAGCAGCTGGAGGTCACCTGCGCCAGCTCCAGGCCTCTGGGAGGGACACCCCTGCTGTGCTGTGCCGCCCTCTCCACCATCCCTGGGAGCTAACCCCCGCAGCCAGGTTCTTCTGGGAACCTGCCCACCCTGCCCACACCCAGGTCAGCAGCTGGATGTCACCCATGCCAGCTCTGGTCTCTGGGAGGGTCACTCCTTCTTACTACCCTCTTCGCCATCCCTGTGAGCCAACCCCCGCAGCCAGGTTCTTCAGGGAGCCCGCCCACCCTGCCCACTCCCAGGTTAGCAGCTGGAGTTCACCAGTGCCAGCTCTACTCCTCTGGGAGGGTCCACCCACTGTGCCGCCCTCTCCACCAAGCCTGGGAGCCAACACCCACATACAGGTTTTTCTGGCAACCAGCCCTCTCTGCCCAATCCCAGGTTACTAGCTGAGGTCACCTGCACCGACTCCAGGCCTCTGGGATGGACCCCTCGCCATTTCTCCATCTCCACCCTCCCTGGTAGGCAACCCTGCAGCTAGGTTATTCTGGGATGCCACCCACCCGCCCATGCCCAAGTTAGCAGCTGGAGGTCACCTGCACCGGCTCCAGTCATCTGGGAGAGACCCCCCGCTATGCCGCCCTCTCCACCATCCCTAGAGCCACCCCTGCAGCCAGGTTCTTCAGGGAACCCGCCCACCCTGCCTGGCCCTGCTTAGCAGCTGGAGGTCACCCGCACCAGCACCAGGCCTCTGGGAGGGAACCCCTGCCGTGCTGCTATCTCTGCCATCACTGGGAACCAACCCCTGCCACCAGGTTATTCTCAGAACCCGCCCACCCTGCCTACATGCAGGTTAGCAGCTGGAGGTCACCCGTGCAGGCTCCAATCCTGTGGGAGATACCATCTGCCATGCCTCCCTCTCCCCCATCCCTGGGAGCACCCCCGCAGCCAGGCTCTTTTTGGAATCCGCCCACCCTGCACATGCCTAGGTTAGCAGCTGGAGGTCACCCGCACCAGCTCCAGGCCTCTGGGAGGGACCCCACACCATACCAACCTCTTCGCCATCCCTGGGTGCCAACCCCCGCAGCCAGGTTCTTCAGGGAAACTGCCAACCCTACCCACACCCAGGTTAGCAGCTGGGGGTCACCTGCACCAGCACCAGGCCTCTGGGAGGGATTCCCTGCCTTGCTGCCCTCTCCACCATCCCTGGGAGTCAACACCCGCAGTGAGGTTCTTCTAAGAACCCACCACTTGTCTACACCCAGGTTAGCAGCTGGAGGTCACCCATGTCGGCCCCATGCCTCTGAGGGATCACCCACCATGCCACCCTCTCCGCCATCCCTGGGAGCTAAGCCCCGCATCCAGGTTCTTCTGGGAACCCATCCACCCTGCCCTCAAATAGGTTAGCAACTGGAGGTCACCCGCACCATTTCCAGACCATTGAGAGGGACACCCCACCGTGCCACCCTCTCCGCAAACCCTAGGAGCCAACCCCCGCAGCCAGGTTCTTCAGGGAACCCGCCTATCCTGCCCACACCCAGGAGAGGAGCTGGAGTCACCTGTGGTGGCTCCAGGCCTCTGGGAAGAGCCCCCCCACCGTTCCGCCCTCTCCGCCATCCCTGGGAGCCAACCCACGCAGTCAGCTTCCTCTGGGAACCCCCCACTCTACCCAATCCCAGGTTAGCAGCTGCAGGTCACCTGTGCTGGCTCCAGGATTCTTGGAGAAAACACCCAATGTGCCGCCCTCCCCGTCATCCCTGGGAGACAACCCCCATAGCCAGGTTCTACTGGGAACCCTCCCACCCTGCCCACACCCAGGGTACAGCTGGAGGTCACCTGCGCTGGATCCAGGTCTCTAGGTGGGATCCCCGGCATGCTGCCCTCTCCGCCATCCATTGGAACAACCCCCGCAGCCAGATTCTTCCAGGAACCTGCCCCCATGCTGATGCCCAGGTTAGCAGCTGAGGTCACCTGCGCTGGCTCCAGGCCTCTGGGAGGGACCACCTTCCAGTCTGCCCTCTCAGTCATCCCTGGGAGCCAACCCCGCAGCCAGGTTCTTCTGGGAACCTGCCCACCATACCCACGCCCAGGTTAGCAGCTGGAGTTCACCTGCGTTCATTCCGAACCTCTAGGAGAGACCACGCACCGTGCCGCCCTCTACTCCATCCCTGAGAGCGAACCCCCGCAACCAGAGTCTACTTGAAACCTGGACCCTTGCACTCCCAGGTTAGTAGCTGGAGGTCACCCACAATGGCTCAAGGCCTCTGGGAGATAACCCCCATGTGCCGCCCTCTCCGCCATCCCTAAGAGCCAACCCCCAGAGCCAGGTTCTTCAGGGAACACACCAACCCTGCCCACGCCAGGGTTAGCAGCTGAGGGTCACCCATGCCATCTCCAAGCCTCTGTGAGGGACCCCTGCCATGCCACCTTCTCTGCCATCCCTGGGAGCCAACATCTGCAGCCAGGTTCCTAGCGGAACCCGCCAACCCTGTCCACCCCCAGATTAGCAGCTGGAGGTCACCTGCACTTGCTCCAGGCCTCTGGGATGCACACCCCACCGTGCCACCCTCTCTACCATCCCTGGGAGCCAAATCCCACAGCCAGGTTCTTTTGGGAACCCACCCACCATCCCCCGCCCAGGTTAGCAGTTGGCGGTCACCTGCGCTGGCTCCAGGCCTCAGGGATGGACACCCCACTATGCCTCCCTCTCTGCCATCCCTGGGAGCCAACCCCGGCAGCTAGGGTCTTCAGGGAACCCTCCCACCCTGCCCACGCCCAGGTTAGCAGCTGGAGGTCACCCACGCTGGCACCAGGCCTCTGGGAGAGACCCCCCACCATGCCACCCTCTCCGCCATCCCTGGGAGCCGTCTCCTGCAGCTAGGTTCTTCTTGGAATCCACCCACCCTGCCCACACCAAGGTTAGAAGCTGGAGGTCACCCGCACCATCTTCTGTCCTCAGGGAGGGACCCCCCGTGGTGCCACCCTCTCTGCTATCCAGGAACCGAACCCCACAGCCAGGTTCTTCTGGGAACTTGCCCACCCTGCCAATGCCCAGGTTAGCAACTATAGGTCACCCGCAATGGCCCCAGGCCTCTGGAAGAGACACTCCACCATGCCTCCCCCTCCGCCATCCCTGGGAGCCAAACCCTGCAGCCAGGTTCTTCTGGGAACCTGCCTGCTCCCAGGTTAGCTGCTGGAGGTCACCCATGCTGGCTCCAGGCCTCTGGGAGAACCCCCCCCACTGTGCCACCCTCTGCTCCCCATCCCTGGGAGCCAAACCACTCATCCAGGTCTGGGAATGCACCCAACATGCTCACGCCCAGGTTACCGCTGGAGGTCACCAAGAGCCAGCGCCACTTTTGCAAATTGCTAAACTAAAGTAAGATCTACTTTCAACCTGGAAAAAACTCCCATCAACATGTCGACCAACACAAGATTCATGGTTTCTCACTATGTAGAACAATTTAGAAGCAAAACACAGTAAGGAGAAAAACTTTAAAATACAAACAAGCCCTACAGGAAATGATCCATCGCCAACAAAGAAAGGACAATCTCCAGAAAACATCAAAGAAATTATTTGCATCTCAGATAAAAATTCCTCTATCAACATGTTAAATGCACTCCAACAATTAAGAGAAGAATTAGAAAAAAAGGACAACAGTATGATAGAAGCATTTAATGCACTAAGGGAAGAAGTGGAACATATAAAAAAGAAAGCATCAATATGCATAACCTAATCAATGAACTAAAGAATGAAAATGAATCCCTAAAATTGAAATTGAAAGAGACTCAAGATTTAAAGTTTGCAATAGATGAGCTCAAAAATGCACAGAAAAGCCATGGCAGTAGAATAGATGAAATAGAGGAACGAATCAGCACACTTGAGGATACAGGAATAGAGAGGACAAAGAAAGAAAAAGAGAGAGAGAAACAAAGTAGGACTGAAGACAAGCTCAGAGATATGTCAGACTCCTTAAAGAAAAGAAACATAAGAGTAATAGGAATCCCAGAAGGAGAGGAGAGAGTTATGGGAACTGAAGGGCTGTTCAAAATAATAATAGAAGAGAACTTCCCATATCTGAAGAAAGAAATGAAAATAGACATACAGAAAACTAAAAGGACACCAAACTACTTTAATGAAAGAAAAGCCACAGTGAACACATCATCGTAAAACTTCTAGAAACCAAGATAAGGAAAAAATAATGAGAATGGCTAGACGAAAGAAACAGATAACTAAAAAGGAAAATCCATTAGACTGACCTCAGATTTTTCTGAAGAGACACTCCAGGCAAGGAGAGAATGGAGTCACATCTACAAAAATCTCCAAGAAAAAATGTGCGAGCCTAGAATACTCTACCCTGCAAAGCTATCCTTCTTCTACGAAGGAAAAATTAGAACCTTCTCCGACAAGCAAAGTCTCCAGAAATTTGCTACCACTAAACCCCCACTCCAAGAAATTTTACAGGAGACCTCAAATCAAAACCATAAGAAGATCAAATACAAGAAACAAAAACACAAAATACACCCCAAATGACCACCAGGAAACCGTTAGAATCGCAAATATCAATAATCACCTTAAACGTCAATGGTCTAAACTCAGCAATCAAAAGACGAAGAGTTGCAGACTGGATCAGAAAACAGAACCCAACATTCTGCTGCCTCCAAGAAACACATCTGATCACTAAGGATAAGCATAGACTGAAGGTGCAGGGCTGGAAAACTACACTACAAGCAGACAGCCCCCACAAGAAAGCAGGAGTTGCCATTCTTGTACAGACAGAGCAGACTTCAAATTAACAAAAGTGACAAAAGATAAAGATGGCCACTACTTAATGATTAAAGGGTCAAACCACCAAAAAGACATAACAGTAATCAACATATACACACCGAATGAGGGAGCACCAAAATTCATAAAACAACACCTAGTAGAACTGAAATCAAATATTGATGAAAATACATATGTGGTAGGAGATTTTAACACGCCACTCTCAACAAAAGACAGATCAACAAAGCAGCAACTACACAAAGAAACAAAAGCTTTAAAGGAAGAGCTGGACCAAATGGACTTAATAGATATATACAGGACCCTACACCCCCAAGGAAAAGAATACACTTTTTTTTTAAATGCACACGGTTCTTTCTCTAAAATTGATCATATACTAGGCCACAAGACAAACCTGAACAAGTACACAAAGATTAAAATAATACCAACCTTTTTCTCCGATCATAAAAGCATCAAATTAGAAATTAACAATGAAAAAGAAAATAAGGGGAGTAAACACCACATGGAGGCTGAACAACAGGCTTCTGGAATATCACTGGGTAGAAGAGGAAATCAAAGAAGAAATTAAAACCTACATGGAAGCAAACGACAATGATGACACAACGTTCCAAAATATGTGGGACGCAGCAAAAGCAGTACTACGAGGAAAGTTCATAGCAATACAGGCCCAAACAACAAGAATTGAAACAGCCCAAAGAAATACTCTAATCTCCCAACTTGAGGACTTAGAAAAAAGCAACAAAAAAATCCAAAACCCAGCAGAAGACAAGATATAACAAAAAGAAAAGTGGAGATTAATGAAATAGACACCAGAAAGACCATTGAGAATGTAAACAAAACCAAAAGCTGGTTCTTTGAATAAAGAAATAGAACTGGCAAACCCCTGACAAGACTTACAAAGGAAAGAAGAGAGAAAACTCAAATAAACAGGATCATAAATGAAAACGGAGATAATAGAACAGACCCAGCAGAAATTCAAAAGATAATTAGAGACTACTACGAACATCTATATGCAAACAAATACGGTAACCTGGAAGAGATGGACAAATTCCTGGCACAATGCAGTCATCCAATATTGAACAAAGAAGAAATAGAAAACTTAAACAGGTCAATCACAAGCAGTGAAATTGAGGCAGTCATCAAAACTCTCCCTAAAAACAAGAGCCCAGGTCCTGATGGTTTTACAAATGAGTTTTACCAAACATACAAAGAGGAACTAACACCGGTACTATTAAAACTCTTTCAAAAAATTGAGAAAGAAGGAAAGCTCCCAAATACCTTCTATGAAGTAAACATTACACTAATTCCAAAACCAAATAAAGATAGTGCAAAGAAAGAAAACTACAGACCAATCTCCTTAATGAATACAGATGCAAAAATTCTAAACAAAATCCTGGCAAAACGAATCCAACATTGCAAAAAAAGGATCATCCATCTTGACCAAGTGGGATTCATCACAGGCACACAGGGATGGTTCAACATTCGCAAATCAATCAACATCATCCACCACATCAAAAAAGAGAAGAACAAAAACCATATCATCATATCGATAAATGCAGAAAAAGCATTCCATAAAGTTCAGCATCCTTTCATGATGAAAGCCCTGGAAAAAATTGGTATAAAAGGAACATGCCTAATCATAATAAAAGCTATATACGACAGACCCACAACAAATATCATCCTCAATGGGGAAAAACTGAAACCATTCCAATTAAAGTCCGGAACCAGGCAAGGATGCCCACTCTCTACACTCCTTTTCAACATAGTTCTGGAAGTCCTAGCTAGGGCAATAAGACAAGAGAAAGACATAAAGGGAATCCGAATAGGGAACGCAGAAATAAAGTTATCATTATAC
>PVHY01027308.1:0-16398 GCA_004024945.1 Uropsilus gracilis
GGAGCAAATTAGGGTTGACACCACCGGATTGACTTTGGGGTTGCTGGGGAGAGAGAGTTGAGAGAGAGAGCATGATGGGGAAGTATCTGGTGCAGTGATGCTACTGCCAGCAGAATGGAGGAAACAGTTCTAGAGTTGGTTCCCAGTGTGTGTGGTGGGGGCTCAATGAAATCTCAGATGCTTTTCTGGGACTCCCCGCTACAACAGTCTCTTCTTTGCCTGCCTGTCACTCCAGACTCCCACTTCCTCCAGGTCAAGGATGAGGGCTTGGTGAGCAGCCCAGGGTGAGGACCAGGAGGTTCCAGGTGTAGCTCCCCTGCACCCTCCTTGGTCAGATTTCCTCTGGATCCTCTACTAAGGCTTGTTGTATTTATGTATTAACTCAAGGTTGTTGTTTTTTCCCCCTACTGGCCTGAAAGTGAGTTGGGGGGGGGTTGCATGTTTTCCTTGCTCAGAGTATGTCTTGCCTTCAAGTACTGACAATGATTGTAGCATCTCCTGGCCCCTGAATCTGGGAGAGCCCAAGAACAAGCCCTCTGAAACTCCTGTCCCAGCTCCCCCTGGTTCCTGCTCCCTTTCTTACCCAGCCAGTTCAAAGCACCCTCGGGAGTGTACCCTTTCATCACCCTGCTTTGTTCAGAATGCACACACACCACCCTACAGGGGGACCCCTGTCCATCTCTGATTTGTTATAACTAGTCCCATCTCCCTGGAGCACATCCTCTGACCCCATCTCCAGCTTTTGCCTTGCCCATGAGGGGTGCATCCTTCTCCCTGTAGTCCTAGCTCCAGCGCCTTGGACCCATTAGAATATCCTGTCTTCCAGGAGGCCTCCTCTCATCACCCAGGTCTCCTCATCCCTGTTTCTATTTTTTTGGAACTCCACTGGATCTTTTCCCAATGGTTTTATCTATAATTCCTGCTGTTTTTATCCCTTATTTAAAGAGGATTGCTCCCCCATCTAGAAGATCAGTTCCAGCACCAGATTCAGAGAAGAGGTTAAGTTGGTATGTGGGTGGGTAGATGGGTGGGTTGGTACATGAGTGGATGGATGAATGGGTGGGTTCATGAGTGGGTGGGTGGGCACATGAGTAGGTGTGTGGGCACATGAGTAGGTGTGTGGATGGGTGAGTGAATGAATGGGAAGGATGAACAAATAGGTGAATGAATAAGTGAATAAATGACCAGATTCCCCATTCTGCCATCTCCACACTTTTGTGGGGCCCTGGGTTCAGCCTCTGTTCAGACAGCCATCTTTTAAACCCAGGATGAGCCTGATATTTCTGTGGCTTCAGCTTCCCCATCCCTCCCATGGCACCTTCTAGGTCCTTCTAGGTCCCTTCTAGGACCTTCCAGGTCCCTTAGTTCCTGTGAGGTTCTCTCAGGCCTCCTGCACCCAGATGCTTGTCATTGCCCCAGGACTTAGGGCTTTCCTATCCAGCAGACATCCCCTCTGCTGCTGGATCTGCAGGCCATTTCTGGGGGATGATGGTGGGGCCTGACTCCCCAGAAACATCCCAGCAACGAGTTCATTTGCAGGTTCCTCAGGTTCCTTCCAGCCAACTGTGGGCTGACGGAAAGCTCTGTCTGGAATGGAGTCTCAAGTGGCCTCCATCACTGGCAGCCTCACTCTGGGGGAGGGTTTGAGTAGACTGCAGGGCAGATGTGGGCATTGATCACCAGGTTGGCCACCCTAAGTTTTCCCACCTTGGAAGGGGTCCCTGATCTCAGGACAGATGAGACCAAAGAAGTTGGTCTTTCTGGAGTTAGAAGTGGGTGCAGAGCCTAGAGGACCTGTGCAAAGCAGGGGGTCTGAGGGGCTTCCAGGGAGCTGTGACCCTTGCTTTTATGAATTTCAGAGCATTTACATGCTGGATTTGAATTCAGAAAGTATCAGATGCTGCAACAACCCCACAGTAACCCGCACAGGCCAGGGTCAACTTGTGAGCATAGTTTGGGTGTGTCTCACGGGTCGGAGACCCATTGTGGGGGCAGACTCATGTCAGGGGCCAGGCAATAGATGTAGGACAGGAATGTGAGTGGATCTGTTGATGCTGCACTTCAGGAAGAGGCCCTAGTTATTCATGCAAAGACCTGCAAGTGGGACCCTTGGTATGGGGAGACCCGGGGAGTAGGGGCCAAAGATAGGTTGAAAAAGCATGAGACTCCAAGCATGAGGAAGACTGGGGCCCATGAGGAGCCTGGAGGAAACTGGAGGGGGCCAAGGCAAACTGGGGACTGAAGGGAAACTGGGAGTCAAGAGGAGGGTGGGGGGCTAAGCAGATTGGAGTAAGGGGTGAGAAGAGCCTGGGGACCGAAGGGAGGCTGTGGTGCCAAGTGGAGGCTCAAGAGAAGACTGGGGAGTCTGTGGGATCCTAGGGGGTCCTGGGAGGGACTGGTACGTGCCTGGGGGTGTGCAGAGGAGATGGATAGCTGAGCATGCATCTCACTTTTAGTGCCCCTGTGGACATCGTTGGACATGGACAGTCCCCAGGCCCCCACTTGCAGACCGTAACTGCACTAGGTACTGTCACCATGGTGAGGGCTTCCTTGGAGTGTTCCTGGCAGCTTGGGATGGAGGGGTGGGGACGGACAGGAATCCTGTCCACTGATGCTGGGCATTCCCACCACCATCTCATGGGGTCACCTCTGCCTAAGCAGCCATCCAGTTCATTGGTTCATTCAGTCCAGTTTCTGGACACTGCAGAGGAAACAAAACAGATCAGCTGCCCTCAGGCAATGCCGAGCAGTCACATGTTCCTGACCCTGTCCAGAAGAAAACAGATGGGGGGCTGGGAGAAAGATGGGAGAGCTGCTGCCCCCAGGAGCCCCCGGACTGGGGCTCAGTCACCCCTATTTGAGTTGAGAACAGGATGAGGCCAAGGAGTGAGGCTTTCTGGAGCAGGAAGAAGAAAGGACTCCTCATCTCCCGGTCCACCTCCCAAGACTGGGCTCCAAAGCCCCATTAATGTTGAATGAGTGAGGTGCCAAGAGCACCCTCTTATCAGGGGAAAGGATCATAGCTTTGGGAACTCCTAAAACAGGCTTCTGCTGTTTGCTGTTCTGCCATCCTGACGTTGCTGTTGGGGGTTAAGCCTGGGGGAAGGGAGGACAAGTCCCAAAGAAGGAGCCTCCGTAAGCACTCACCACCTTCCTCCTGAGAGCCCCTACTGCGGGGTCCTAGGCACTCCTACTTGCCAGCAGCCAGCGCCTGTGCCCCAAGGCTCTCCCGCTCGAGCAAAGTCCGAGGAGGTCATTTCAGGAGGGAGGTGTCCAATTGCTTCGCAAAGTTAGCCCCTTAGTAAGTGTGGTGGAGCGGTTGGCCCCCAGGTGTGAAAAGACTGGACCTGTGAGCACCCGATTTGGGGAAGGAGGTCCCAAGGACTGTCAGGTTCGGGAGTTACCGCTTCACTGCGCCGGGCTAGAGATGGGTATGTAGACTAGGGGCGCGTTGGAGGGGGGGGGCACCCGGGAATGAGGGATCTTTAAGTGGAGGCGGGGCTTGCGGGGTCGTCGGGGGCGGTGCCAATCCATATTCGGCCAATCGGTGGCGGCGCCTGCATCGCACCGCCCCCTCCTCTCCCGGCCGGGGCTGGCGCTCGCCCCCCGGCCCGGCCGGATGAGCAGGGCCGCGGGGGATGCGCCGGCTGCCTCCACTCCCGGCCCCGTCGCCCCCGGCCCCGTCACCCCCAGTCCCTGCGGCCGCCCTCTACTGCTCGTCCCGACCGCGCCCTGAGCCCCGACCCCCGCTCGGGGTTCCGCGGCCGCGCGGGACCCTTTCCCCTCCAGTCTGGTCCGCGCGCCGGAGCCGAGCCTCGCAGGTACAGGGTGGGATGGGCAGGGCGTCCAAAGAGGGAGGGACGTCCTGGAGGGGGACGCGGTTGGGTGCAAGAACCAGGAGAGAGGGTCTCCAAGGCGTCTGGGACCCAGGGACACGCGGAGGAGAAGGTGTGAGCCCTGCCGGAGTGAGTGAAGATTTTCGGACCCCCGCGGGACAGGGAGGGTACTCATTTCACCGAGGGGGATGAGGGGAAGGAGGCCAGCGCTGTGAGCCTCCAAACTCCATAGATACTGTAGGGAGCCCTCAAGTGGGGGAGCTGTCAGGGTGGAGGCAGTGACCTGGGACTGACTTGGGAACAGGAGAGGGGAGCCCCTCAACTCTGGCCCCGGGTCTTGCGGGTCTTGGTCTTGCGTTTGCAGGAGTTCTGCAACAGTTAGAGAGCCAGGTCTTCCAGCACTCTCAGGACAGAGGTGGGGGTACCTAGCACAGGCCACTGTTCCCTGCCATGTCCTGGAGGGTGAGACCAAAGATTAGAGACCTGGAGGCTGAGGCCCAGCTGCAGGTGGAGATGGAAAGGAATTGGCCAAGGGTAGTGGGGCCCAAGTGGGGAGAATAATTAGATCCTAGGACCCAAGAGTGTTGAGGACAGGGAGAGTGCTGTCCAGGCTATGTTCTCACCTCCCACAGGGACTCACACATCCTGAAAGGTTTTCCAAGCGCTGCTGCTCTGGCTGTATTTCCTGGGAGCAGTAGCCCGAGCGCAGAGGGGCTCTGCTTTGGGGACCAGTAAGCCAGGGCACCTTCTCCTGGCCCAGCTCTGAAGGACAGAGCATGGTATCAGGCACTGGCTTTATAGCAGGCGTGCTCATGTCCGTGTGCCGAGCTCTTGTGGCCGGCTGAGCACTTTCCATGTGAGGGCTCACCGCATTCTGACCTTTAGCCCTGTGGGGTGGGCACCCCGGTGCCCCTTTACCGAAGAGGAGGCTGTGACTTCACTTCCTGACTTGGATGCCTGGAGGTGCCTTGAAAGTAGCCCCTGTAACTTACCCACCACTTGTAAAACGGCCCATGGGTGGGCATTTGGGATCTGACTGTTTTCTTTCTTTTCCTGCTGAATGAGAAAACTTGCAGGAGCCAGCCCTCCTCCCTGCAACCTGCCCACCTTCTTTTGCTCCTCAAGGGGCCTTCCAGGTCTCCCCGGCTTGACTCAGCCCTCAGTGTCTCTGCGGTATTGCGGTAGGAGGGCCGCCACGCATTTTCCAACCCCTTCAGGAAATGGAGGTCTCATGACCCAAAGGCATTAGAGGACTTTGGCGCTGCCACGGTTCCCCAAAACCAGAGAGAGGCCAAAGGGTATTTCTGACAATATAAGGAAACTTCTTGGTGAACCTGGGCAACTTCATCCAGGAAAACACACCTGCCGCTGGACATCCAGTCCTTGGCCAGGATTTCAGAAGGGCTCTCGGTTCTTTGGGAATCCCTGGGAGTCCCAGGGACTCCAGCTTTAGGCCCAGGTTGAAGTGGAAGTGGGATCGCTTGTTCCCAGGGCACACTGGTCCCAGCCAGCCCTTAGGGAGTGACTGCCCTTTCCTGTGGGATCTTAGGCAAGGCACCCCGTCCTTCTCCTTCTTTGCACAAACCGGTGCGGTATTCCACACCTTTGAAGGGCAGGACCAAACCGGTGGCCCATCAAGGAGAAGCCGCTCACCATCCCCAGATGGCGCTTAGTGCCTGCCCGTCTTGACTGAGAGTGACCTTGGGCAAGTGCTGAACCTCTCTGAGACTTATCTCCCTGCGTAGAATGGGGCCAGAAACACGGTGTGCCTCACTGATTGGCAATAGGGACTGAACACCGTGATTCTAACAAAGACCTTGGCCCCCAATAGCGATAAGTACATGTGGGCACCCAGGAGCCCCCACATCACTTTGGCCTTCCGGAAGCTACCTGTCTCCTGTCCACAACTTTATCCCCTCCCTGTCCAGGGCACCTTAGGACACGGCTGCCAGGCAAGGAGGAGCAGTAGCATGGCGGACACACGGCTGAATTTGGCCCATGCGTCGGGCAGACGGCTGAGTCACATCCCCAAATTGCATCTTCATCGGTGCACACATTTCAGAAGGTCATTTGCAGCGCCCCACCCCCTCCAGTCCTTTTACTCAGCCTCCAGTCCCTCCAGCTTACACCTAGCCCCGGTCCCATCAGCCCCCATAGGGACCTCCTGCACTCTCAAAAGGGTCGTTGAAAGCAGCAGCGTCTGGGTTTTTCTCATCCCAGGTGGGGTGGGGTCTGAGGACACCACTTATGCCTTAGTGAAAGCTCCCAGCCCTGCTTGCCTCTGATGGTACCTCAGGTGTCAGACTTGGGCTCCCTCTCCAGAAGAGAGCCACTCCATTGGGTAATCAGGATGAAAAGAGAGATCAAGGCCAAGGTCAACCTTATCAACTGGTTGATGTGATAGTGAGAGGCGAGGAGGACACACATGTTCTAAGACTCATAAGCTCACTGGGTCATGAAAGGAAGGTCTCTTGTGTTCCTACTTTGTGCCAGTACTGGAATTTGGGGACAAGTGGTGAGTGGGACTGATGCAGTCTAGGGGCCTCCAGACAAAAGCACAGGTGGTCTTGTGGTGCATAGGTGCCAAGGTTGCCCACCTCCTGCCAGCATGGTTCCTCTGGGTTTGTCACAGCGTAACTGTTTCCATGTCTGTCACCCACAGAGTTCAGTTTCAGGTTGGGGACTGTACTATCTGTGCATGTGGTCCCCGTCCCCCCCACCCCACTCCCGCCGCACCAGCCAGTAAAGAGTTCTAGTACCTCCCAGCTTTGTCTTTTAAAAGGGTACAGTACTTGGCTCACTGCTGCCACTGCCTGGCTTGTTGGGAAAGTCCCAAGAGATAACCCAACAGACCCTTCCCTGTGAGGAGATGGTCCCTTCACACAGGGGTGTCTGTGTTCTCACTGTAAAATGATCAAGTCCCAGGACACCCATCTTGGGGGCTGTGAAGATTGAGGAGTATCTCTGTGTGCAGATGAAAACTAACACATAGTAGATGTTGGATAAATGTTGCCAGGGGGTGACAACGGAGGCTGCATTTGAGGGTGACATAGCAGGCTGGGCCTGGGGAGACCAGACAGGGCAGGGCAGGGCAGGTTCTGACACACCAGGACGTAGGAGACTGCATGCTAAACAGCCCTGTCACTTGAGTGCTGCCATGGATGGCATGGCGAGGAGTCATCCAGTGCCCTGTTCTCCCATCAGTGACACAGGACACTGCTTTGTGCAGGGGCTGGATCCAGGTATGTCTGTTTCTCTGTGCCATGGTGGGGAATCTGAGGCTGGCTGAGTCATGGGCCTGACCCAACTCTATAGAATTGATGCTAACATGGAGTCTGTTTGAAGAGTGTGTGATACACCCCCTCTGGATACACCTTGCACCTGCAAGGGAGTGTTGAGGCCTCTCACCAGTCTTGGGGACTGTTGAGTGTAGAGTGAGGCTACCTTCTCCAGGAACCTGACAGTCAGGAGATGAGCACCTCCTTGCCCCTCTCTAACCCTGCCAACCAAGCCTGGCATATCCCACCTCAGGACATTCAAAAGTGTAAAGTACAGGTTGTATGCTCAGCATTGTTCTGGGTACTTGGGGACAAATAAAATCAGCGGGCAAAGAACCAGTAGGAGGGTGTTTCAGGTAGAGGGCACACTTCATGCAAAGGCTCTGGGGCAGGACCAAACATGTTGGGATCTGGTGATGGGAGACCATAGACACTGAAAGGGAGAGTAGGGTGGGACCTGGACTGAGGGCCTCCTGACCGCAGTGAGGGGTTTAATGTTCTTGCAAAGACACTTGGGGATCATAGGAGGTTTTTGAGCGGAGGGGGGACGGAGACTGATTTGGATGTTTCTGGAACAGCAGACCCAGGTGTCAGCCACTCTGTGTTCATAGCCTCCCAAGCTTTAGGTCCCCCTGGTCAGTCAGGGAGGCCCTTCTGTAACTGTGCCCCTCTGTACCTCTGCAGGTCTGCAAGGGAGCCCAACCGCTGAGCCATGCTGGGCCCCAGGTGGCCTGCACCAAGCCCAACCCCGGCACCCACATAATCATGAACAGCCACAGCCACAATGGCTGCGGGGGGCGGCCACTGGGAAGTGGGCCAGGTGCTCTTGGCCGCGACCCATTGGACCCTGAGGCCGGCCGCCCCCCGCAGCCTCCACATGGCCCTGGCCTCCAGGTGGTGGTAGCCAAGAATGAACCAGCCCAGCTGGCAGCCAGCAGCCCCCGAGGGCAGCCCCAGGACCAGGAGGAAGAGGAGGATGACGAGGAGGAGGAGGAAGATGAGGATGAGGAGGCAGGTGGGCAGAGAGGCTCCGGAAAGTCTTCAAACGTGGGCCATCGCCTGGGCCACCGGCGGGCACTCTTTGAAAAGCGGAAGCGGCTCAGCGATTACGCCCTCATCTTTGGCATGTTCGGCATTGTTGTCATGGTGACTGAGACGGAGCTGTCCTGGGGTGTCTACACCAAGGTGAGCACCCAAGAACCCCACTGGGTTGATCTAGGACCCTACTGTCCTTCAGGCATGGTTCAGAGGCCAAATGGCACCAGGAGAGAGGGTGAGGATGCTGGGGGACTTGGAGGTGAAGAGATAAGAGAGTCTTGGCACCCTCGGTGCTCATTCCCTGAGGGTCACAGAGGGGTTTGGGTGGGGGCAGGGGCTCCAGTCTATCACCTCTGCTAGGTGCCTTGATTGAAGGTGGGGTGGAGATGACCCCCTGGGACAGGCCAGGACACGGTGGCCTCACAGAAGGCTTGGGTTATAGATCACATCAGACCACATGGTATATATGAGGACAGAGGGAGGTCAGAGCCTGTATACTCTGATCTGTCTGCCTGTATACTGTGAAGTGCTGTGTCCACATTGAGACCAGGCCTTACAATCTGTGAGGGTTGTCGCCCAGGTCCCAGAAGTAATGACAGGGAGTGTCACTTCCTTAATAAAATACCAGCTGAGGGGAGGGGAGGCAAGAAGTCCCTCTGCCCCACTATTGGTTGGTCTGTCTGCTCTCTCTCCAGGAGTCCCTGTACTCATTTGCACTCAAATGCCTCATCAGCCTCTCCACGGCCATCCTGTTGGGTCTGGTCATCCTTTACCATGCCCGGGAGATCCAGGTCAGTGTCCAGCCTGATTGCCTCCCATATGACTCCCTAGGACCCCAGCCCCTGACCACATACCTTCCTCCTAGGAGAGAAAACCTCCCTAAAGGCATGGCCCTTCAGTCCTCCTAAATTGCAATTCACATCTATGCTTCCATTTTCATTGATTATTTGAAAAAGAAAATCGGAGGTAGGCTGATGCCTGGCCCTTGGAAACTAGTGTTTCAGCTCCCATTCCCCTGTTTGCTGGGATCCTGCATCTGAAAAACTGACACGTGCCACTTCAGGGGTTCATTGAGCAGGTGCAGCTGCTCTGGGCAGGTGTGCCCATAGTGGGAACTAGCGTCGGGCCTCAGGATGCCAGAGGGTAGCAGATGTCACTCCTGACCTCTGGTTCTGGCCTCTGACCATGAACCTGGTGGGACTTGGGCTTAGGAGAATCCTTCCTGGGTTGTGCCATGTGCAGATGTGTGTGGGCACGCCTGGGGTCTGTCACTCAGGAGGGGTCCTCAGTTGGGTAGGAAGAAGAGATGGGGTCAGTAACAACTGGTAGGAAGCAGTTCTGAAGGTATAACCCCTGGGACAATAACCTGGCAGTTTCTCAAATGGTTGAACATGGAATTACCATCTGTGTCTGTAATTCCACGCCTGATACAGACTCAGAGCCTGACACAGATACAAAAGCCTATACGCTCTTGTCCATAGCAGCACTGTTCCCAATCAGCCAAAAGTGGGAGCAGCGCAAATGTCTGGTAGTGGGTGAACGGCTAAGTAAAATGAGCTCCATCCCCACAGTAGAGTATCTGTCACTTAGCCATTAACAACAACTCTTTTCCCTGAGTTCTGGAGGCGAGAGAAGTCCAAGATCAGTTGCCTGCAGGGTTGGCTTCTACCAAGGCCTGCCTCCTGGGCTTATAGACCACTGCCTTCTCACATGTCCTCAAGCGGCCTTCCCTGGGTGCGCACACCCCTGGAGTCTCTGCCTCTTGTCAGGATACCAGATCTGTATAACAAGCCCCCAGCCTTGTGAGCTCATTGAATCTAATTCCTTTCCAATATAGTCACACGCTGTTTAATATTTCTGTCAATGAGGACCACGTATGAGATGGGGTTCCCAGCAGGCCAAGCCACAGAGGCCTGTGTAATTCTCTCTGTGGCATTTGCATGATGATGAAATCACCTGAGGATGCCTTTTCAGAACCTGTCCCTGTTGTGATCCTGTTTGGTTCAAGACTCCCCTTCCGGCTCGCCAGGAGGGTAGCTGTGCCCCTTTGACCCCGGGTGGCAACCTCTCTCAGCGTGGTGTTCGACTCAGCCACATCATGGAATGTGTCGGGACATCACTTCTTAGTTGTGACTGAGTGGTGCTTCCCTGCGTGGACGACTGCATCGCATCCATCCATTTGTCCACTGAGGGAAACTGGGTTGCATCCATTTTTGGTAGCTGTTACTAGCGTTGCTGGGACTGCGTGTGAAGCAGGATTTGTCCAAATGCCTGTAGCTGCAGTGTAGTCCAGTCATTGACTGGATGTGATTAAGGGGCTTATGACCACCCCAGGGGCATTGGTAACACTGTTTCATTGATGAAACTCTGTTTCATCCCATATTTAATTTAAATTGTGGCTAACCCTGAGAACTAGGGGGTTTTAATACAAGGCTGTGCTGCTCAAAACTGACAAGCCAGGGGGATTTCAGGCGGGGTTCTCAGACCCGGAGCCTGTGTCTGAGGGTCTAAGACCCATGGCCGCCCGCCCTCCTCCACACCCCCACAGCTGTTCATGGTGGACAACGGGGCCGATGACTGGCGCATCGCCATGACGTGCGAGCGTGTCTTCCTCATTTCCCTGGAGCTGGCCGTGTGCGCCATCCACCCCGTGCCTGGCCACTACCGCTTCACGTGGACGGCACGCCTGGCCTTCACCTACACACCGTCAGCTGCTGAGGCTGATGTGGACGTGCTGCTGTCCGTACCCATGTTCCTGCGTCTCTACCTGCTGGGACGCGTCATGCTTCTGCACAGCAAGATCTTCACGGACGCCTCCAGCCGCAGCATTGGTGCCCTCAACAAGATCACCTTCAACACGCGCTTCGTCATGAAGACGCTCATGACCATCTGCCCGGGTACTGTGCTGCTGGTCTTCAGCATCTCCTCCTGGATCATTGCTGCCTGGACCGTGCGTGTCTGCGAGAGGTGCGCCCCGGAGCATGTGACCCTGTCCTTGCCCCTCCCCCCCATGTTGCTCATGACTTAAGTGACCCAGGGCTCCCCCAGCCATGGCTTCAGTCCCGTTGACCCCTGTGCCACACGTGACTTCAGTGACCAGTGGTGCTCCAGTGGTCACTTCTCATCCTTTGACCCCAGTGACTCCCATGGCCCCTCATCCCTGGGACTCCAGCCCTGTGTCCCCAGCACCCTCAGCCCCAAGTTGAACCCATATCCCTCTGGGACCCCAGCTCCCCTCCACTTCCTGGGGTGTCTGGCTCCTCCCAATCCCTCCATTCTTTGGGTAGCCAATCTCGGATGGCATCTAAGGCACCAAAGGCAGTGGGAACAGGGATACCACCCTGTAAGCCTGTCCCCACCCCCTTGTTTAACCTGCTCTCCTTCTCCCCTCTGCCCACCCCACTGGATCATAGGGAAGACATGTGAGTCCCATCCTCTGCCTAGCTGTGTGTACAGAGCTGCTGCCAGTGTCCTGCCTGCCAGGAATTTAAGATTAGCTGCCATGGGGTGGGGGAGGCGGAGAAGGTGGTTGGGGTAGAGGAGAGTTGTGGGGAGAACCCATACCAGTGTGACCAGTGGATCTGCAGTCAGGCCAGGACAGCAGGAGGCAGGCAGCTCTGGGGGTCAGGGCAGGCTGTCCACTGGGCATCCTCAGAGTCTGTATCCAAAGTGGGAGAATGAAAAAGGACTCAGCTCTGGTGTCCTCTCCTGGCCCTGGGAGAGGACACGGGCAGGCATATTGGATATCTTCTCCTAAAACTTGAGAGGCCAAGTGAGCAGAAATTGGCCCATGGCTCCAATCATCAGCCTGGCCTGATGGCTATAGAGCTGGTTAGTAGCAGCTGTGGTCAGGGGCCCAAGCCAAGCTGTGGTCTTCACCAAATCTTGTCCTCTGTAAGGCTGCGAGGTCTCTCCCCACCCCCCATACCAAAGGGTTATTCCCAGGTCTCTCCCCAGGCCCCATGAGCTATCTCTTCCCCCAGAGGAACTCAAGACCTGGAGTAACTAGTGTTGCTCCCCAGGGGGCTCCAGGAGCAGAAGGGGTCCCGCTGGCCTCTGTAGAGAGAGGAGAGACCTGTGACCCTGTCCTTGGGACAGGGTCCCTACGTTGCCCATGACCCAGGGCTTCACCAGTCATGGCTTCCCTGGTCCTGTTGACCCCCATCTGGAGGATCTCCTCCTGCATCCTGTCAGGCTGAGAAGGGCCTGGGGGAGTATATTGTGGGTGTTGCTGAAACTGGGCTTTTAGATGGTGGGGTCCCTAGACTGAATGCTTCCCCTGGACCTTGTTTCTCACCACTCAAGCCCTTCATAGTCCCGCTCCCCCCGCCCATCTATCATCAAAGTTTATCATCTGGGGATCACAGGAAGTGTCCGATGTACCCTAATGTCTCCCCCTCCAGTTTCCACAGTATCTTCTTTTTTTTTTTTTTTTTTTTTTTTTGAGACTAGGTCTTGCTATTTTTGCCCGTGGAACCGCAGGCTTTTGTTGCCCGGGGTACCACAGACTCAAGCAATCCCCAGCCTCAGCTTCCCAGGTAGCTGGAATGACAGGCACGTACCACCACACCCAGCTATTTCCACAGTATCTTCCCTGCCCCTTTAGGGTGAAGTCAGGACTGGGATCTGGAAAAGGAGGCCAGGATTAGTTCAGCTAGGTCATCCTGGGGTCCTGGTGGGGGCAGGGGCAGCCAATCCTAAATCCTGAGCCCAGTGAAGCTGCTTGAAACCCCTTTGCCTGCCTTGCTCCACCCCTGCAACTCTTGTACCCCATCCTCCACTTCCTGCATGTCCCCCACTCCCTCGTCCTGGGTGGTCCTCAGTACCCATAAAAACTTTAGGTGGACCTAGGGCTCCCCCCTCCTCAGACCTCTCAGGTGTGGGGATCTACTAGATCCCAGTAGGTGCATGCAGGGTGATTTGGGGCTCAGATGTGTCCATGAAAGATTCAGTCCCCTGGGCCCTCTCACCCAGTAAACACCCTGGGAGTCGAGGCTGGAAGGACCTGCAGTAATATCCCACCTCCTTTGGCATTTCCAGCTCCTTCCCATTTTGAGCCCCTGGTCCCAACTCCATGTGCTTGAAACATTCTTTCTCTCCCAGCTCTCCTTTGCATCCCCTTTGACCTCTAATCTTAGCCACTCCCAGATCCAGAGTACAGACCCCTGGAACCCCTTGCCTGGCCTGATTGAAGAATTGGTTAGTAGCAGGTGTGATTGGGGTCCCAAGCTTCGGTTTGCACTAAATCTTGTCCTCTGTGCGGCTGTGAGGTCTTGTTCCCATGCACCATACCAAAGGGTTATTCCCAGGTCTTTCCCCAGGCCACATGAGCTGTCCCTTTCCCCGGAGGAACCCAAGACCTGGGGTAGCTAGTATCTATCCACATTGAGAGTATCCCCAGTCTGTCTTCACCTGATGTAAGTGTCTCCCTCCTCCCATCCTGTGCACATTGATCACAGCAGGATGCAGCTGGCCAGTAAGGTGTAAGGGAGCACCTCCAAGTTGCTTCTTCCAAACCCTGGGGCTCAGTGTTCCCAATCTCTCATCTCAGTAGCCCTCCCACCTCAGGTCCTTGCTGGCTAAGGAAGTTCTTGCTGGTGTCTGACCTGAATCTTTGCCTCCACTCCCTGCCGCTTCTGGCGCCCGTGGCTGTCCTTGCCAAGTCTGTCTGTGTGTCTGTTTTGGGAGGGCGATCTTGTGCACACGTATGGGTACATGCAGATGCCTGCTCCCTGGGGGTCCTCTCAGCCCTGTAATCAGGTCAGGATGGGCAGACATCAGGCCGCAGTCAGGGGGCTGGGAGAGAGGCGAACATTGGAAGGAATGTCAGGGAGGAGGGTTTGGGTGCCCCTGGCCCACAGTACCCCCAGGAGGACCACAGGTGGCTCCCTGCAGCCCAGATCTCTGTTCAGCCAAGTAGGACCTGGGTCCTGCAGCCCCAGTGCTGATGGGCGGGAGGAGTTAGGACAGGTGGGGGGACCGATGTGGACTGACCAGGCCCTCCCTGACTCCCCAGGTACCATGACAAGCAGGAGGTAACCAGCAACTTTTTGGGAGCCATGTGGCTAATCTCCATCACCTTCCTGTCCATCGGCTACGGCGACATGGTGCCGCACACGTACTGTGGGAAAGGCGTGTGTCTGCTCACCGGCATCATGGTAAGCGACCACTCCCACGGTCAGAGAGTGCACCTGGTCTTGAGCTGTGGTTTCTGCGTCAGTCCACGCCTCCACTGCCTGCTTCATGTCCCCCTCACCCCTGCCAACCCAGAACCCATGTCCCCAGTTGCCTCTTGGGTTCTTCCAGCACTGATTGCAGCCCCCACTGTGTCTTCCTGATGGACTTGATGCTTGCGTGCCTTGGTTTCCCCAGTATACAGTGCTACTTCCTCAGCTCGTTACCAAGATTAAATATTGATGTGAAATGCCTATAGCTGTGACGGCCTCAGGCACCCAGTCAATATCCTCTGGGCTGCACTATCACAGTCAACTCCCTGTCCTCTGCTGACTTTTTAGAGTGTCCTAAGCACCCCACTGAGCCTCTGTGGTCTACAGTGTAACTCTGGGAACCCAGGCAGCACCCCATCTCTCCCAATTTTCTCTATTCTGTCTAGAGGCATGGGCAACCTGGGATGCCTGAACCCTCTTCCCTCATTCCACCCTGAGGTTCCCTGTGTGGAATCTTCTTTCTTTGCAAGTTTCTTTCCTCTCTTCCACAGAGATTCTTCCATGTTTGAATTACGAATATCTGTGCATGGTGGGTCGCTCATCTCTGTAACCCCCAATTCATAACATGTATAAATTGAGTGGCAAATGCCCACAGACCCCAAGAAGCCAACCTGATCCCACCCCCAGTGTCCATCATCCAGGGACAAAGATGTTTTTTCCTGTAGGTACCCTCCCACCTCCAATTCCTACTCCTGTGGACTACAAACCATCTTTCAGGGCTCAGGCCAGCTCCCATCACTGTATATTGACTGTCCCTTGTTGTCACTGTCTCCCAATGCCTGTGGCTCTGTTCCCTCTTCACCTCTCACCCCCTCCCATTTGAACATGAGTCTGGAGTTCATGTTTCCTCTAACTCCAACCCGAATCTCCCATCTCCCAGCCAAGTGAACACACAGGCCACATCCTGAGCCCATCCCCAAACATATGAGCTTACAGACAAACAAAGGAAAGCACTTACATTCGGCCAGGCCAAACCCGGGAAGCCAGTGATGAGACAGAAAATGTGTCTTCTCTTCTCTGGCAAGAAGTTCCTTCCAGAAAATTAATGCTGCAGCTGGTTCCCTGCTCTGACCCCTTAACACACACTAGTGGTTATGCTTGGATGTCTATCTTGCCTTTTACTATCCCCACAAAAATCATGTGCCATAAGCTGTATCTTGGTCTTTTCAGCTGCTTCAAATTTCTTATTCTTCTTAAGCTCTCATCTAACCTTGCCCCTGTGTATCCCCTCCTGGTCACTGCCCTTAGATTTCCTTTCCCTTCCAATAGCTTACCAGCCATGCAACTGCCCATTCTTGAATGTCAAGGCTCCCAGAGTAGCCTCTTCCAAATTGGTCTCATTCACTTGACATGGTCAAGAAGGCTTTGGTCATCCCTTTTCCTTACTGTATAGTATTCCAGTTGGAAGTATCTGGCCTGTTTCTTTATCTAGTTGGCTGGAATTTTCCCGAGAACAGGTTCCCTGATCCTCCCAAGACTCCTGCCCCAGAAACCCAAGATGGGAGTTGGGGAAGGAGGGGGCTTTGTGTCCATCCTGCCTAGGCTTGGCATGTTTATGTCCAGGACCATTGAGAGTATCCCCAGTCTGTCTTCACCTGATGTAAGTGTCTCCCTCCTCCCATCCTGTGCACATTGATCACAGCAGGATGCAGCTGGCCAGTAAGGTGTAAGGGAGCGCCTCCAATCTAGGCATTTCCCCGCCTCCTTCACCTGCCCCTGCCACTTGCCTTCCAGCCACTGAGGCTAATGACACCTCTTGGTTGTCTTAGGCTCCCTGACCCCCAATTCTCAGTGTCAGTCTCCCCCTCACCTCTCCCTCCCCTGCCACTTTTGGTGCCTCCAGTCCCTACCACTTAGCCCTCCCTCCTCTTTGAGTCCTTCTCTGTGACCCAGGCAACTCCTGAGTAAACACTGGAGTCCTCCCACCTCCCTTCCAAGCTTGGGCATTGGCCTCCGTACAGACTATCCTGGGGAAGGCGGCTGTTGTTGACGGCTGGGTGCCTGTCAAAGGGAGGCATC
>PVHY01027309.1:0-16366 GCA_004024945.1 Uropsilus gracilis
AAAAAAAAAAAAAAATTAAGAGACAGACAAAACTTTCATGAAAAACTTGGTTATGTGGTAGATTGGGGTGACTGACAAAGAAAAACCTGGAATTTTAGTCCTCATCTTCCACCTTCTAGCTATAAGGGATGCAGAGTTCCTACGGCTCTTGCTAGGAGGAAGAAAATAAGAACTTGTACTTTGAGTTAAGTAATTAGGCTGGGACACAACTCTGACTATGTGAACCCCAAGAATGCTTGGTGTTGGGGTAGAACTCTGCAATTTAAGACCTATGCATCATCTGCTGGTCTCATTTGTAGCTCCCTCTTTATTAAAACCTGAGAACAAGTGATATTCTAGGCAGAAATGTGGGGGCCTGTGTGGAAAACTGTTTAAGCCACAGAGCCCTGTGTTCATTGATATTGGAATGTGGTTGGGGGAGGCTCAGACCCACAGAAATGGCATTTATTGGGGCCTGTCACTTAAGTCCTGGTGAGCCAGCGGTTTAGTATAAACTGATGCTTCTGTGGTGTCAGGCAGCAGTCAGCCCTGGGATTTCCGGGCAATCCCATTTCCGGGCTAGAAGTAGGGGAAGCTGCTTAAGGGAGACAGTCAAGACTGGAGGTTTGTACAGAGGAGGGTGTATCCTTGTTTTCTAGCTAATGCTGTGGGACCCTCTGGTGGCTGCAGAGTGAGTAGCGCTCTCTGGAGTGGCTACTCAGAGGAGCTATTATGAACCTTAACTGGAACTGCCAGGATTCAAGTTGCTCTGGAAGTTTACCCAGCAAACTTGTGGGATGTGGGCTGTGAATTATATTGGCATTCTGCCCCATTTTCCCGGGACTTCAGTGGTATTTTCGAGGTTTGAGCAGCTGGAATAGTAATGCTTTGTATATAAGATATCCCTTTCCTCTCCCTCCTCCCTAAAGATGAAAATAGAGATATTAGATCTAACTAGTATTTGGTGCAATATGGACCACAATTTAAGTTTTATTGATTTTTTTTTAAATGTTCATTCTGAGAATTTTGAGCGCAGATTTTCTAAAAACCAAAGTGCCTGCTAATTGAAGGACAGACTTGCTGTTAACCAATGGGGAAAACTTTGGGGTTCATACTGGTCATATCATGTAAGAACGAGAATGTACTTCAAGTTTTGCTAATACAAATTAAAATTAACAATAATTTTATAGTCTTCAAAGTTCTGTCTCGTAGACTATCTTATTTGTTCCTTATCATCACTCCAAGAATATTTTATATAGATTGACTAGTGTTAAATTACAGTAATAATTTATCATACCTTATATTTATTATCTTTAAGTCTCACAAAAGTCCTAGAAGATGCTAATTCTGCTTTCAGATAAGGAAAGGGAGCTTCGAGAGCTTAAATGCCTTACCTAAGGGCATATTTGTTACCCTGTTAGAACCCAGATAAGCTTAGTGTCAAAAGTCTCCTCTGGCCACTGCCCTTCCCTGCCTTTCTTTGGGAAGAGCAACAGTTGGACAGCCATGTAGGAACTCAACCACATCCAGGCAGGAACAAGAGGAATGTTTGCAAATAGCTCTGATGTGAGGTTGGAGCAGAGACTGAGAGCAGTCCAGGGGGAGGAATAATGTGGGTAAAATGCAGAGGGGATGATGTGCAGGACATGAGTGGAAAAACAGGCACTCATAAAGGGGTTGGGTGAGGAGTAATGCTTCTGGATTTCAGGCTAAAGGTTTAAGTTGTAGACACAATTAAAGCATAGAAGGTGGAGACACCAGAGACCAGAATGAGAGGGAATGGAGACCAGGAGATGAAGGAGGTAAAACTGGTGTTGATGCAGGTAACTTCCTGTCCCTTCTCATTTCCAATATTTCCAATATTCTGGAATATTGGAATCTGTACCTTTCTGTCCCTTCTCATTTCCAATATTTCCAATATTCTGGAATATTGGAAATGAGAAGGGACAGGAAGTTACAGATTTGGGAATAATCTGCAGAAGGAATGGCAGGGCCACGGTCACTGAACTGGGGGGCACAAGGGAGAACAAGGAACTCAACTACCTGGAATCTTTCAACTCCAGGCACCTGGTGCCAAATGCAGATGACACTGGTTTGGGAAAAAGGGTGCTGAACAAGGTGCTGGTGGAATTTCTGGATGGAAATGAACAGCTTTGTGATTAAATCCAAATGTTTGCCCCACCTCTGGCAGAGTGAGTTGTGGGGAAGAGTATGTAGGTAGACCTGGCTCTCTTTGATGTCATTTTACAGAGAACTGCTTTCCTGAGTAATGGCCCTGGCTCCCTGCACAAACTTTGTGGTCAGCTGGGATCCTGGCAGATTGCCTGGCTTCAGCATAGTTTTCCCCAGTCATGCTCAGCCATCTTGTAATGAGAGTATCACACTGTGATTTGGAAAGCTGGGTGCAGCTGTTGGGCTGGGTGCTTTGGGGAATGCATGAGTGAAGGCGACACATTCCTTGTACTTAGAAATTCACTCCAGAGTAGGAGACAGGCCAGAATGGAAGGCAGTGAAGGGAAGCTCAGGGGATGTGCTGCTTGATTCTAGAACCAAAGCCCTCAGGATTCTGATCAGATGTCATTTCTGTTATGAAACCTGAACACACTCCAGCCTGGGATTGAGTGTTGGTCCTCCAGCCTTCTTAGCATCTCATGGTCCTTGTTAGGGTGTTAGAAATGACCTATGCACTGTTTGCCTGTAGGTTCTCTGGAGACAGAGAGGTGTCGTGGTGTGCTGCACATTCTGGCAGAGTATAATGGATGCTGACAGGAACTGTGCATCACTGGGAAAAACAGTTTGCTGAGAACAGGGCTCCTGGCTTAGGACAGCATACCCTGTGCTTAAGAACCTGTGGGAATACCTATATAGAGTCAGGTAGGATCGATGGGAACACCCCTATATCTCATCTCAGCCTGAGCATGCTCAGTTTCTTTTTTATCTTTTATAATCTTTTTATTTTCTCATTTTCATACAACATTGGTCATATTTGTGTAGTTAGTGTTCTCTTAGGTATGACCCTCCCTATACCTCTAGCTCACAACCTCTTTCCCCCTTCCCTGCTCTGTCAATCCAGCGTTTCTCTTACTGCAAGTCATTGGTCAACGCTTGGCCCACTGGTGTCTTCGTTTTCTGGAACAATGTCTTTTTGTTTTCCCCCTGGGTGACCTGCACTCCATGCTGCTCAAATCTCCAGGAGTAACTGAGGTGGGTAGCCAGGTAGAGTATGTCAGGAACCAAGGCCAGGTGCATGGCATGGTTCTTCAGGTTCCTTCATTGTGGAACTTCCTGAGTGTTAAGAGTCACGTGTGGAATGAAGAAGAAATGAGATTGATAGCAATCTGTGAGGCTAGCTCGCAGAACAGGGATCCTGGGAAACATGTCTAGGTCCAATTTTAATGAAGTTGTGAAGCCCCTTATATATCCCAGCAAGGAAATATTACAATGATGTAATGAGGTAGTAGCAAAGTGTATGTGACATGCAGCAGGGAGGATGCGGGGATGTGTGATAAAAGGAGAGTTTACCTGTGGGGGCAACAGTCATTACTAATAGGTCATATGTCTCTTGGGACATTCCAAAGAGGTTAAGAACCTGGGTTACAGATGAGAGACGTGCTGTTGCCCACCCTCTAGTGTGCCAGAGGGGGCTAGAGAGATAGGAGATGTTCCTCCTATCTAAAGCTCCACCTCTCAACATGCTTCCACATTCCACACCTGAGGTGGAGGAGTTAGTCTCTTTTTCTCCAGATCTGTGTGTTCACTGAATTCTGTGCCTCCTCTTTTAGGCTGACTTCCTCCTCCATTCCAATGTCTGTCACAGAGTAACATTTCTGAGCCTCACGGTTCTGATGTCTGGCCTTGAGAAATCAACTCCCCACCACTATCATGGGGGAATTCCCCAGTGGGGACAGATTTCAGCAGGTGCTTGGTTCAGCTCCTTTCATTTCTTATGGTTTGCAATTCTGCTATGGGGACGCAGCCACATCTCTGTGGCTTTCTTCTTCTAGTGGTTGGTAAAGGAGGGTGCCTCGTTCATGTTGCACACATCTCTGGACCAGGGGTTGGGTTCTCCAACCCTAGGATGTTGTAGCTGGAGTTTTATGACAGGTCATCATAATAGCTGGTCTCATAGCTTTCTCTCTTGTGGTTCCAACCATGCTCTGTTTGGTCATATCCAGGTGAAGTTAGGTAACTTACCTTATATTTCAAAGCTAATGACTGGGAGAAACCTGAATTCAAACTCCATTTTCTAATTCTCTTTCTACTTCACCACCACTACCATCATTAAACACAAAATGTGTGTGTGTTCACCAAAATAGCTAGCCTCATAGCCTTCTCTTTTGTGGGTCTGACCATGCTCTGTTTGGTCATAGCATGGGCTGTTATTTGTTTCTCTCTTCTCCTTTATGTCTGCTGCTGGAGAAGTATTTTCTCATTCTTAGCGTAGGTCTGATTGAGGTGGGAGTAAATCAGAGGGGGAACGGCCCTTAGCCCGTACCTGGGCAGAGGTACCCAGCCCCCAACCACAACCCATATGGAGGCAGAGGCTGGCTCCCCCAGCTTGAAACCCTGAGAACCTGAAACCCTATTAGTGTAAAACTCACCCTTTCCCCAGCCCCACCTGCAGCCTAGGCTGTGATGGGAGTATGCTGGGGGCTCCCCAAAGACCCATGTTGTCTTAAAGGAACTCAGCTCCTGCTCCCACCTGACTTGGATCAGGGTCAGGCCTAAAAGGCAAAGCTTCCCAATCCTCTTTCCCAGCTCAACCCCTGGCAGAAGCTGCCCAGTTCCCACCCCTCACATAAGAGAAGAGGCTGGGTCCTCCAGCCTGAGACCCCTAAACCCCCAAACCCAGAGATGCCAGTGGTATCGGACTTACCCTACCCCCACCCCTGCCTACAGTCTAGGCCCTGGAAGAGGTGTGCTGGGGACCCTCCCCTGGGCCCAGACTGTCCAGGGGGACTTTCAGCTCTCAACTCAGACCCAACTCTCAGTTTGATTTTTGGAAAATGTGACTTAAAATCTATCACCTATTTTAGCAAATAAATATGAGGTTAAAGCCCTCCACATTTGAAAGATATTCAAACTTCTCCATGTAATCTCTTCTTAAAAGGTAACAGTTGATGTGATTAAAACTCTGTTATGAGACAGCTGTTGATCAAATTGACCCAACACATAAGAATGTACACAGAGACGCAGACATAGATACACACACACACACACACACACATACTTTTTTGTGTTTAATGATGGTAGTGGTGGTGAAGTAGGAAGGGAATTAGAAAATGGAGTTTGGATTTATGTTTCTCCCAGTCATTAGCTTTGAAATATAAGGCAAGTTACCTAACCACTTGATACCTGCTTCTTCATCTTCAAAATGAGGATAATAGTACCATTATTTGAAAACCCATCACAGTTCACAAATCACTTTTTTATATACAGAAACTGCAAGCCAACTATATACCTAGCACTCTCCAAATGCAGTGGATACAGAAATAAACACAAGGTCTCTGCCTCTGAGAACCCAGTCTAGCAGGGCTGGCGACAAATAAAACAATGTATAAGATGAAAAGTTTTGTGGCTGCAGTGTCCCTAGTCACTGCTGGTGTGCAGCGCAGAGAGTGGAGATGGTGGTGTTGGGCGGGGGGGAGAGGGGGGCTTTTTGGAGAGAGAGCCATTTGAGGCTAATCTGAAGTAAGAGTAGCCAAGGGAGGATTGGGTGAGGGGTTGGGGAGTAAGGGAGGGACATCCAGAGAACAACAGGTGATTTGAAGGTTTGGTGGATACATGGGAGTGGGTGTTCAGAAGCTATAGGGAATAAGACACAGGACCCACAAAACACAGGTCACAAAGAGACTCCTGTGCTGTGAGAAAAAACTTGAACTTTATTTTGAATACTTCGAGAAATGTTGAACATTTAACACATATGTTTTTAAATGTATAAAAGTAATGAAAAGGTATGTATGACTTCTGGTACCAATTCCTATGTGAACATGTAGGGCTCTTCAATACCAAGAAGGAATTCACTGAACACCAGCTCCATGTCCTACAGTTTAACTCAGTTTGCCACTGTCTACCTGGAAACAGGATCAGATTCTGTGAACTGAGGTTTTAGTGCTACAAGACTGTCCCCGCCCCCCCCCCTCACCTCAGCTGCCAATCACAAGCCCAGGTACTTCTGACCAGCTGGACTGCAGATCAGAGGTTCCCACTGTGCCCTCCTTCCATGAGTTTGATTAATTAGCTGGAGTGGCTCACAGAGCTCAGGAAACCTGTTTATTCACTAGGTACTGATTCATTACAAAAAGATATAACACAGAACAGCCTGAAATAACAGAAGAGTTGTATAGCTTAAGGTATGAGGAAAGGGTGTGGAGCTTCCTTGTCCTTTCCAGGTATGTGAGTCTCCTAGCACCTTCACGTGTTACCCCCTACCAGAAGCTGTCTGAACCTTGTCCTTTTAGTTTTTATGGAGGCTTCATTAGTCATGATTGATCAAATCATCAGTCTTGGTGACTGCATCATCTCCAGTCCCTTTTCTCTCCCTAGAGGGGGCGAATATGGGGTGGGGCTGAAAGTTTTGAACTTCCAGTCACTTCTGAGGTGACTCTGGCAGCCATTCCCCATCCTTAGGTGTGGTTTAAAAGTCACCTCATTAATCAAACAAAAGATGAAATGCTAAGAGTTTTAGATACTTTGTGTCAGAAATGGTGATAATGACCCAATACCAATTTCATATTAAAAATCACAATATCAGGTCGGGCATGGTGGCGCATGCCTTTAAGCGGCAGCCTAGGAAGCCGCGGCTAGGGCTAGGAATCGTGGTTCGAGTCCCGACAGGGGGCATGTGGCAAGACCTAGTTCCAAAAAAATATAGCTGGGCATGGTGGCGAGCACCTGTAATCCCAGTTATCTGGGAAGCTGAGGCTGGGGATTGCTTGAGTCTTTGGTACCCCGGGCAATGTGAGCCTGCGGTTCCACAGGCAAAAATAGGAGACTTAGTCTCAAAAAAAATCACAATATCACAGTATCTAGTGATAGAAACAAGTAGAGGGGAAAAGGAGCACACAGAGATAATTATTGTTGCTATTTTAGTAAATTTACTTGAAGATATATGGTCGACCATCTGTATCCATAGTTTGCATCTTCAGGTTCAACTAACTGTAGACTGAAAATGCTAAGTAGTTTGACTTTTTATGGTGTGAATTCATGCAGATTTCCCACTTTGTCTTTATTTTTTTATTTTTATTTTTTGGAGACTAGGTCTCGCTATTTTTGCCTGTGGAACTGCAGGCTTTCGTTGCCCGGGGTACCACAGACTCAAGCAAGCAATCCCTAGCCTCAGCTTCCCAGGTAACTGGGATTACAGGCGCGCGCCACCACACCCAGCTATTTTTTGGGAACTAGGTCTCACTACGGGCCCCAGGCGGGACTCAAACCGCGATCCCTAGCCCCGGCCGCTTCATAGGCTGAAGCTTACAGGCAGGAGCCACCATGCCCGGCCTCCCACCATGTCTTTATTCCCTAAACAATACAGTATAGCAACTATAAATTTGCATTGTATTAGGTAGTATAAGCAATTTAGGGGTGATTTAAAGTACATGGACGAATGTGCATAGGTTGTATGCGAGCACATGTTATTCTGAATCATGTTGACTTGAATTCCATGTGAAGGAAGACATAGAAAAGTGCAAAGAGACTTTGCAAACCAGGTTGATGCATTTATACATGTTAAGAATGCGGAAAAATAAACCAGCCTGGGGTTTGGTTGAAACATTTTCACTGATGGGGGAGATGGTAAGGAGATGAAAGAAGGTCAAAGACTGAATTTGGGAATGATCACAGTTAAGGTACAAGAAGAAGGGATGCCAAAGGTCATGGCTATGGAGTAGGACCTGACACTGATCAATCATGGGACAAGATTAGTACTGACATGGAAAAGAACAGAAACACTCCAACAGACTTAATAAAGATTCCTAACAACAACACAATGAGCTCGTTCATTACTTTTTGAGGATGGTAGGGAAAATTATTTTGAAGACAAGTAAATAAAGGGAAAGAAATAAATATTTGCGCTCTTCTTCTTGTATAAATTGTTCTTTAGGATAACCAAATTGTGATGAGAATTTTTCCTTTGTAAGCATCCAATCTAAAAATGAAGAAAACAGAATGGAATAACATTGTTTTGATTTTGTAATTTCTGATTAGATAATGGATCTGGGTAATGTCAGTGACATCAAAAAAGGAGGAGCAAACAGACGGGTGTTATGAAAGCACCGATGTCAACTCAGAAATGTTCTGACCGAGAGCTGAAACCTGAATCTGGTCAAACTTCAGATTCGAATTCATTTTTTAGAAAGTGTAGGGAAGAGGACCATGTTAAACATTAGAGCAAAACAAACTCAGTAAAAGCTGGAGCCTGTAAAGTCCTACGAGATGAATGCACTTGTTTTTTTTTGTTTTTGTTTTTGTTTTGTTTTCCCATAAATAACTAACAAGGGACAAGGAAGAAAGGGAAAGACCACAGATTCAAATAACTGTGAGATGGATATCTGAATTGCTTTATTCTGATTTGAACAAATCATATGAAAAGAAAACCTTTATGAGATGTCTTGAGCACTGGATAGTAAAGAATTCTTGTTAATATTTTTAAGTGTGAAGGGTATCCTGATTATATTTAAAAACAAGAGCCTTGTTTTTAAAAACAAGAGCCCTTTTAGAGGACTCTTATATCTATGGATAAATATGTTGTATGGGATACTGCTCAAAACAATTCTTTGTTGGGGTGGCAGTATGTAATGCTATAAATAAAAAAAGATAGTATCCATGAATCAGACTATAGTACTCTATTTCTGGAATATAAAATTTCTCTCGATTAAAAGGAAAGCAGAGATAGAAGTAAAACTCAATTACTCATACTTGCATTTCCTCACAGGGACATTTTCACATTTATTTCCTGTGAGTATATGGCAGTCCTGCAGGTAAACAGCATCATCTCCATTTTCGAGCTGAAAATGTAGCTGGAGATGTGACTTGTGGTCCTTGTCCAAGACCACACAGCAGATCTGGGACCCGAGTGTAGGTTACCTGAGGTCAGTAGAAGAAGGCATTATCATTTGGTGGGAATCTGGGAAGGAGATGATTGGAGGGTGGGGGTAGGTGAGGGAATAGTCAACAATGTCCATCATTGCTAAGAAACCAGGACTGAAGGCAGAGACCAGATGGCTGGGTTTGGTAATGCATAGGACTTGTCTGATCCCGGCAAAGCAGGAGAGGCCAGGTTAGCACTGCTGAAACAGCTTCTCCCGCCTACTTGATTTGTGTTATGCCTTCCCAATGATCACACTTCTTTGGTTCCTCTGGCAGCAGTTAATCTCTTTGTGGACTGGACCTGCAAAGTTCTCTAGTTACCTTTGTTTTGCATTCCTATCAGAAACCCTGTGACTCCTCAGATCATGTTTGATGAGGATGTGACACTAAATTGTTGTGACAATAAAATATGAATTTGGCAACAGGGACATTTCTCTTCTCATTTGTTGCCTTAACAAAGACAGGTGAGGCCAGGGTTGCATTGCTCTTGATTCTCTCTGCCCAGGCTGTCTGTCTTCACAGGGGCTAGATCATTCAGAATCCTGTTCCCAGCCAGTGTAGACCTGCCTGAGTCTACACTGGGTCCTGCAGGAATGCTTTCAGCAGTGACTGGAGATTTAAGAGGTTAGAGGGAACAGAGAAACAAAGCATGAATTATGGCAAGTGCTGCAGAGGTGTGGTCCTCTCTAATCTCCGCAGGAATTCCCAGCTCATCTCTCACCAGGCTCATGTAGAGTACAACCCGGTCATTGTGAGGTAGGCAGTGGGGTGAGTCACTGAGTTCTTCCTGAGAGGCCAGGGAGGGCCTCCCTCCCATTTTCCCCCTGCCTCTCTCCCCTTTCTTCTCACCCCTACAAGGCCTGGGTCATGAATTGGTACAAGGTTCAGCTTCACGATCCTTTATGTATTTGCATGGAAATGTTTTTCATTCCTAGAATCTCTATTTGGTTCCTTTTATTTTTCCTTCATGTAGTTCTGTTCCCACTTCATGTATACTCTTTCTTTCTTTATTTATTTGAATATTTTAAGCATACTCATGTTAAAATTTGTTCCAGATTGTGTGCTTGTTGTTTTTTTTTCTCCCACCAAGTCTCTCATAGGTTATATTTACTGATGGCCCCTGTTGTGCCCTGTCATGTTTGTCTGTGAGCCCAGTGTACTGGGATTGCTTTCCTGTAGACATCCTCCAAATATCCAGAAGTGGCCAGGCATGGTGGTGCATGCCTGTAAGAGGCAGCCTAGGAACCTGTGGCCAGGGCCAGGGATTGTGGTTCAAGTCCTGCCAGGGGCATGTAGTGAGACCTAGTTCCAAAAAAAATAGCTGGCTGTGATGGCACGTGCCTGTAATCCCAGCTACCTGGGAAGCTGAGGCTGAGGATTGCTTGAGTCTGTAGTACCCCGGGCAATGTGAGCCTGTGGTTCCACAGGCAAAAATAGTGAGAACTAGTCTCAAAAAACAAACAAACATCCAGAAGTGCCTCCATAATGTGGTTTGCATTTGTCTGGGTTTTATTACTTTTATTTGTCCAGGTGCTTATTGCTCTGAAGGACTTTTTCTATACTTTCTTAGCCTTAGGGATTTGGCACACAGGTGGTTTGAGCCTCAAGCCTTCAGAAAGCACAAGTGTAATGCTCTGATCTTTCTCAGGAGGACTTTTGCTTACCTCCCTAGCCTATGCTCCCCTATCCCATGACCTTTCTCACCATCCATACACCTCTTCCAACTCATTTTGGGTGGGCGGGCTGATTCTTTTGCACAACATCCCATAGTCACATGACCTCAATGCTGGTGTACTGTTACAGCTGTGAGCTCCCTTTTTGCTTGTGGCATTTTGCCTAGTCCTTAAACATTTTTTTTGGGCGGGAGGGAAGGGAGGAATTCCAATTTATCCAGCATTGTTTGTGGCAAAGAAGAGGCATGCTGTTTCTGGCCCACCCTCAAACTCCTGATATCAAATTTTCATCAAAAGGGATGAATCTTTAATATTTTTTCTTATTTTTATTTATTAAAAATTCTGCATTGAATTTGGCAATGATCTTGACTATGGTACGAAAACCACAGGCAATAAATAGCTATAAAAATTTGGATAAATAGGAATTAATCAAAATTGAAAACTCTTGTGAATGAAAGAACACCATGAATAGAATGAAAAGGCAACCTGCTGATTAGGTAAAAATATTGCGCGTCATGTACCTGATCAGAGATTAAACTCTAAAATATAGGAAGAAATCCTACAACTCAATTACAAAGAACAAATCCAGAATGACCAAAACTCAACAATTCAATTAAAAATTAGACAGTCAAGAGCAGGGTGGGGCTGCCCAAATGGTCTAGGGTAAAAAACTATGGGTGCTAGGCTGGGCATGGTGGCTCGTGCTTGTAAACTTCAGCCTATGAAGCGGCCGGGGCTAGGGATCGTGGTTCAAGTCCCGCCTGGGGCCCATAGCGAGACCTAGTTCCAAAAAAATAGCTGGGCATGGTGGCGCGCGCCTGTCATCCCAGCTACCTGGGAAGCTGAGGCTGGGGATTGGTTAAGTCTGTGGTACCCCGGACAACGAGAGCCTGCAGTTCCACAGGCAAAAAGAGCAAGGCCTAGTCTCAAAAATAAATAAATAAATAAATAAATAAATAAACAAATAAACAAACAAACAAACAAACAAATAAATAAATAAATAAAAATAAAAAACTATGGATGCTTTGGTAGTAGGTGTTGTGTGGTGACATATATTTGAGGAGATGTGACCCTATCCCCTGAAATCATATACAATTTTGTAAACCAATGTTATTGCAATAAAAGTGAAGGGGAAGAAAAGAAGGGCAGTCACCAAATTTTGTAATTAAATTTTATGCAGTTTTTTTTTCTATACTGGGATTTCCATAAAGCTGGAGAAAAAATGGGTAAAGAGGTCAAATAGCCATTTTTCTAATAAAGACTTGTAAATAACCAATGAATCCATGAAAAGATGTTTAACATCACCAATTGTTAGGAAAATTCAAATCAAAGTAACATTGAACATGGGCAGGGAGGAAAAAAACAACAAAAATCCTCCCCAAACCAAAACAATATTGAGATACCATGTCAAGTTCATTAGGATAACTGTCACCCAAAAGCTAGAAAATAGCTGTTCACAGAAGGTGGAGAAATTGGAACTCTTGTGCGTTGCTGGTGGAAATGAAAATTGATGCAGCTGCTGTGGAAAATTATGCGGTGGTTCCTCAAAAGTAAATCCTAGAATTTCTATTTGACATAACAGTTCTATTTCTGGGACTCTACCCAAGAGACTTGAAAGCAGGAATTTGAACAGGTTTGTAACAGCATTATACACAATAACCAAAAGGTGGTACAACAACAGAGGAATGGATAAACAAAAAGTGGTATATACTTCTACCAAGCACTATTCAACTTTCAAAGGGAGAAAATTTTGATATTTACATAGCTAGACCTTGAGGGCATTATATTAACAGAAATAAACCAAAAGGACAAATGTGTTACCAAAAGACCACTGGAGACAGAAAGTGAAATGATGATTGCCAGAGGAGGGGAGAAGAGAAAGTAGGGAGTTATTTTCGCTAGGTCAAGAGTTTCAGTGGGGAAAGATGGACATGGATGGTGGTGATGGCTGCCCATCAAAGTCAATGTACTTAAAGTCACCGAATTGCATGCTAACTGTGGTTAAAATGCTAAATTTCATATTATGTACATCTAGTCACAATTTTTTTTTTTTTTTTGAGACTAGGTCTCGCTATTTTTGCCTGTCGAACTGCAGGCTCACGTTGCCGGGGGTACCACAGACTCAAGCAATCCCCAGCCTCAGCTTCCCAGGTGGCTGGGATTACAGGCGTGCACCACCACACCCAGCTATTTTTTGGGACTAGGTCTCGTTGTGTTGCCCCAAGTGGGACTTGAACTGCCATGCCTAGCTCCGGCCGCTTCATAGGCTGAAGCTTGCAGGCATGAGCCACTATGTCCGGCTCTAGTCACAATTTAAAGCAAAAAATTATTTATTTATATATAAATTTCACATCATTGTAATCCCAGGGATTCCCCCCACCCTGCTCCCTTCCCACCATTCCCCCCCTTATGCCCCCTGCCCAAAGTTGTGTGCTTCAGTTTGGTGCTTAGTTTTGACTTTTCCTCATGGCTTTTGTTTATTTTTTTCCTATATCCCATATGTTAGTGAAACCATTTGGTTTCTGTCTTTTTCTTTTTTGACTTGTTTCTGCTAATATGATTTCTTCTAAGTACATCCATGTTATCATAAAATCATCAAATTTGTCATTTTTAATTGATGAGTAATATTCCATAGTGTATATATAACACATTTTTTTTCATCCACTCATCTGTTTTGGGGCATTTAGGTTGCTTCCAAGTCCTTGCAATTATAAATAGTGCTGCAGTAAACATCCGAGCACAGGTGTCCCTTTGTACCCACACTGAGGTCTCTTTTGGGTAGATTCCCAAGAGAGCAATTGCTGGGTCAAATTGTAGTTCCATTTTCATTAATTTGAGGGTCCTTTACACAGCTTTCCATAGTGGTTGGGCCAGTTTACATTCCCACCAGCAATGTAAGAGCTCTCCACATCCTCGCCAGCACTTGTTGCCCATTCTTTGGATGTGGGCCATTCTTACTGGTGTAAGGTGGTATCTCCTTGTGGTTTTGATTTGCATTTGATTTGATTGCTAGTGATGTTGAACAATTTTTCATGTGTCTGTTTGTTTCCTCTTTGGAGAAGTATCTTTTTAGTTCTCCCCATTTTTTGATTGGGCTTCTTGTTTTGCTTTTGTTTAGTGAGTTAATTGTGGATATTTGTTATTAAACCCTTATCACTCTTGTGGAGGGCAAATTTTTTTTCTCATTTTGTTGGACTTCTTTTTGCTTTTTCTGTTGTCTCTTTTGCTGTACAGAAGCTTTTTAGTTCGATGTAGTCCATTCAGTTTATGTTTTCCTTCATTTTTTTTGCCATCTGTAGTTGTTTCCAGGAAGGAATTTCTTTTTTTTTTTTTTTTTTGAGACTAGGTCTCACTATTTTTGCCTGTGGAACCGCAGGCTCTCATTGCCCGGGGTACCACAGACTCAAGCAATCCCCAGCCTCAGCTTCCCAGGTAACTGGGATTACAGGCACGTGCCACCACGCCCAGCTATTTTTTGGAACTAAGTCTTGCTACGGGCCCCAGGCGGAACTCAAACCGCGATCCCTAGCCCTGACCACTTCATAGGCTGAAGCTTCCAGGCACAAGTCACCGTGCCCGGCCTAGAAAGGAATTTCTAAATTGTAATTCATGGAGGGTTTTGCCCAAGTTTTGCTCTATGCATATTATGGTTTCGGGTCTGACATCTAAGTCTTTTATCCATTTTGAGTTGAATTTTATACATGGTGTGAGGGAGTTGTCTTGGTTCATTTTTTTTGCATGTCTTAGTCCAACTTCCCCAGCACCATTTATTGAAGAGGCTATCTTTGTTCCAATGTAAGTTTTCACTCCTTTGTCAAAGACTAGTTGACTATATATGTGTGGTTTTATTTCAGGGCACTCAATTCTGTTCCATTGGTCTGATTGTTTTTGTACCAGTACCAAGCTGTTTTAATTATTATGACTTTGTAGTATAGTTTTAAGTTTGCAATTGTAATACCTTCATTCTCTTTTTTTCTGGTCTAGCCACAATTTAAAAGATGAAAAAAGATTTCAATAAATCAATAATATACACTGAAAAAATTGAAACTATGAAAGGAGTCAACAGAGTTGGACCTATCATCTGCTGAAGTCTGTCCCCACTTGGGAACTACTCTGCCAACAGAGTCTGGGAATTGGGTTACCAATGCCAGAACTGTGAGACTCAGAAGCAACATCATGTGACAGCATTGGAATGGATGGGACAATCAGTTTGAATGTGGAAGTATGGGACCTGGAGATCACACAGGTCTGGAGATAACTAGACAGGCTCCTAGACCACAGGATGCTCCAAAATCAAGAAGACTGTAGAATCATTTCCACATACCTGCCTGCAAGAGATTCCTGATGAGCTCCACCTGGTCACCCACCTCATAGTTACTCCTGGGGATCTAAGGTCTGTTTTGGTGTGAACTGAGAGCTGGTCCTCACCCAGGAAAAGGATTATTCTGGGGGGGAAAAAAAGTCCAGACCAGTGAGTCAGCAATTGATCTATAACTTGCAGTGGGAGAGGAGTTGGAGTGATGAGTGGGGAAGCAGGGGAGCAGTGGAGAGATATGTGGGTGCATTATTAAGAGGAGGATCATATCTAAGGGAATAATAACCAAGATGACTTACGTTGTAATAAAATAATAATAATGATAATAAAAAAGCTACCTGTGTTAGTATAGGCTCTTTATTTTCTACTTCTCTTTGTGACAAGAGTAACTGTGTGGGAGGGAAATGCTGACCTCACCTTTTTACAGTGTGCTGGGTATTCTCTTTGCCCCTCTGGATCTGATATTGTGCAAAACTGAGGGGTACCCAGGACCCCAAAACTGTTAAGGGGAAATCTCTGCTTTGGTCTGTCTTCCAGTTGGGTTGGCCAGTGAGAGGAATGTGAAGATCAGAAAGTGGGAAGAGGGAGAATCAGTAGGTATTCATTCCCTTGACTCTCTCCTGCCTCCTGTGGTCCAAGGGTGGTGGCTGCATTTCTATACCTGAGGCCAGAGCATCTGTGAGTGCCCCTCTCACTGGTCTAGGGCTCCCTTGCCTTGCCTACTGAGGCCTTGCAGTGTTAACAGGCATCCCCATTGCTGGGCCATTTCCTGTTATTTCCTTTATCTCTGCCTACCTCTTAGTGAAGGTCTCTTTATTAAACATTCTTCAGTGACCCCGGTGCACATTTCTTATGGGACTTTGACACATGGTGCCCAAGCTCATTTTTATAGCATGTCCATTGTCCAGACCTACTCTATACTGGCAGGCACCACATTAAATACCAGCAACACAAAGATGCATCTAAACAGGTCTCCTCTGTGTTCTTGAGTTCACAGTCAAGTCAGGGAAGAGAGACAGTTTGAACACTATCTCAATATGGTGATGAGGGTAATGAATGAGGCAGAAATGAGTAGTGTTGAAGCTAGAATGAGCTCATTAAGAGCTCTACCCGCAATGTGGGTACAAAAGGACACCTGTACCCGGATGTTTACTGCAGCACAATTTATAATTGCAAGGTCATGGAAACAACCTAAATGCCCCAAAACAGAGGACTGGATGAAAAAATTGTGGTATATATACACGATGGAATATTACTCATCAATTAAAAATGACAAATTTGAAGACTTCATAACAACATGGATGCATTTAGA
>PVHY01027310.1:0-16332 GCA_004024945.1 Uropsilus gracilis
CGCATGTGGAATGAAGAAGAAATTGAGACAGGAGAGATCAATAGTGATCTGTGAGGCCAGCCTGCAGCATGGGGGTCCTGGGAAGAATGTCCAGGTCCCACTTTAATGAAGTTGTGAAGCCCCTTACATAAGCCGGTAAGGAAATGTTGCAATGATGTCATGAGGAAGTAGCAAAGCATATGTGACATGCAGCAGGGAGAATGCGGGGATGCACAATAACAGGAGAATTCACCTTTGGGAGCAACAGTCATGACTAAATAGGTCAAATCTCTTGGGGCATTCCAAAGAGGTTAGGAAGCTGGGTTACAGGTGAGACATGTGCTATCGACCACCCTCTAGCATGCCAGAGGGGGCTGGAGAGACAGGAGGTGTTCCTCTTATCTGAAGCTCCATTTCTCTACCTGCTTCCATGTTCCACAGTCTGGTTGGTAGGTTCTCTTCCATGATCACTGGAGCCATCAAAATGTTGGGTTTTAGGGCTAGGCATGGTGGCACGTACCTTTAATGGCAGCCTACAGAGCGAGGCTGAGACTGGGAATTGCCTGAGTCCGCAGGTTTGAGACCTGCCTGGGGCAATAAGCAAGAGTTATTCTCAAAAAATAGCTGGGCATGGTGGTGCTCGCCTGTAATCTCAGCTGCCTAGGAAGCTGAGGCTGGGGATCACTTGAGTCCATGGTGCCCCGGGCAATGTGAGTCTGCAGTTTCCCAGGCAACAAAGCAAAACCTAGTCTAAAAAAAAAAAAAAAAAAGTTGGGTTTTAGCCAGGCATGGTGGCACACACCTGTAGTCCAAGCACTGGAAGGCAAGAGGCCAAGGATCACTTGAATTCGAGGGTTTGAGACTATCCCAGGCAACATAGCTGAGACCTGGTATTGAAAAAGCAGCCAGGTGCAGTGGCGGGCACCTGTAATCCCAGCTATCTGGGAAGCTGAGGCTGGGGATCGCTTGAGTCCATGGAATCGGGACTACCCCAGGCAACATAGTGAGACCTAGTCTCAAAAAAAGAAGAAAAGTTGGGTTTGGAGCAGTTTGCATGAGTTCAAAGGTGAAAATGAGGGAAGGAAAAAGTAGCGTGTTCGAAGGTGCCTGCTTCTGCATGATCCTGCTACTCGTATGCCCAATGATCAGCGTCGAAGAAGTGTGTCCCTGTTCTCTGGCACTATGCACGGACAAGCTGGGAAAACACCGATGAGGGGGCTCTCACCCCATCCCTACTCAGTCTCAGGCCATCCCGGCCCCGTGTGGAGGACAGCTGGCTTTGGAACACTGGGGTCAACAGTGACTCTCTCTCCATACAGTTCTTCACTGTGATATTTTCTCCCAAATGCCAGCTTTCGTTCAGAAGGGCCCATAAACTCAACTGCTTGTCATGAATATCTATGGATCGATCACTACACCTTAGTGCAAAGCCATGGAGAATTTCCTAACAGAAACTGGAAACTGTCACATATACACCACCTGTGGGAGCACAGGAGACTTTGGGGTGGTCACACAAGTACCCCTGAAAGGTGGTTAAGAAGAGAGTAAGGCTGGGGGTCTGGGGAACCATCTTCACTGCTACTCAGTAAATTACAGATCTGACAACTGTTTACTCTCGACAATTCTGAGCATCTACAAAGCAAAATGCTGTCCCACCAAATGGTTTTCAGTTGCCATGTTTCGAGGGACAATGAAACATGTATCTTGCAGCCAGGTCCAGTGGTGCATGCCTGTAAGTGTCAGCCTATGGAGCGTGGATGGGACTGGGGATCACGGTTTGAGTCCTGTCTGAGGCAACATAGCAAGACCTATTCCCCAAAAAATAGCTGGGCTGTGCGTGGTGTGGCGCGCCTATCATCCCAGCTACCTGGGAGTCTGAGGCTGGGGATGGCTTGAGTCCGTGGTACCCCGGGCAACGAGAGCCTGCGGTTCCACGGGCAAAAATAGCGAGACCTAGTCTAAAAAAAAAAAAAAAATTAAAAAAGTATCTTGCTTTCCTCGACCCTCAGAACATGTCAGAATAAAACCAAGTTGAGAGAAACCGCCGGCCTAAGAGCAGGAAGACTTGGGACTTGGAAAAGAAACAAGGTGGAAACTGGCTAGGTGTGAAATTAACATATCCTGGCAGCTTAACCAGAAGGTAAAGATAAAGCAAACTAGAGAAAAAGACTGAAGCAAAGAAGCTCTCATCCTTGTGAACTAGCTTCTCAGTGATCAGGAAGATCAGGGCACTCATAGCCCTACAGGATAAATCTCTTATATCAGAGCTATGGGGATGTTTTAGCATTTCCCCTCAGGCTCAGGTCTAGTTCACCTACTATCCCCTGATACCTTCGAGTCTGTCTCTGACTTGTACCACATTTCTTTTTTTTGAGACTAGGTCTCGCTATTTTGCCCACAGAACCACTCACGTTGCCCGGGGTACCACGGACTCAAGCAATCCCCAACCTCAGCTTCCCAGGTAGCTGGGATTACAGGTGCGCACCACCACGCCCAGCTATTTTTTGAGACTATGTTGCCTGGGGCAGGTTTCGAACCCACGGACTCAAGCAATTCCTAGTCTCGGCCTCGCTCCATAGGCTATGATTAAAGGCACGCGCCACCGGACCTGGTTTGTACCACATTTGAAAGCAGCCATCAGGGCACGGGGACCTGAAGCTGCCCTTGCTCCAACTCTGGAGGCTTGCAATCAGGGTATAGGACCACACCCATCCCCAGCAATCAGGGAACGAGGTCCCCAGGGCTGGCAAGAAGCAGGGTTATTAGTACCAGGACTGACTCAGTGGATTCATAGCCAAAGGCTGAGCCCCCCTCACAGGGAGTTAAGGGCTTATATACCCTTCACGTGCTCTGCTGTTCTGGGGGGGCTGCCATGGGTGGTGGTACATGGTCTGACATGAAGGAAGACAGAATGAGGAAGATTCAGGGAGAAACTGGGCTGCAGACCAGTAAACTGAGTCAGTCAGTCACGGATTGTTTTTCTAGACCCCTAGGCTGTCTGTCTTTCCTTCCTCCTTCCTTCCTTCCTCCCTTCCGTTTTTCCTCCCTTCCTCCCTCCCTCTCTCTCTCTCTCTCTCTCCCTTTTTTTTTTGAGACTAGGTCTCTCTATTTTTGCCCATGGAACTGCAGGCTCACGTTGCCTGGGGTATCACAGACTCAAGCAATCCCCAGCCTCAGCTTCCCAGGTAGCTAGGATTACAGTTATGCGCCACCATGCCCGGCTATTTTTTCTTTTTTTTTTTTTTTGGAACTAGGTCTCCCTTTGTTGCCCCGGGTGGGACTCGAACCACGATCCCCAGTCCCAGCCGGAACCGCGATCCCCAGTCCCAGCCGCACTCCACAGGCTGTTGCTTACAGGCATGCACCACCGTGCCCAGATTCCCGGGTTGTATTTCTAAGGTTACTGGGCTTCAGTTGACTTTATCATGCTGGACTTGGTCATTATGCTTCCCATTTATTCCATAAAATTCGCAAGGGCCATTTGAACGGGCTGTCTAACAATTACGGTGTTTGTGTAAATAGGCAAATTCGGTGGCTCTGCAGATGGCTGACCTCAGGAGTCCCTAGTGAATTGGTGGAGAAGCTCAGGAACAAGACCTTCAAGAAACGCTTTTAGAGTTCTGCATCATACAATATTCATCACCACATTTTCCGGCTGTATCGGAGATACTGAATCACTTCAATGAGGCCTTACCAAAAATGTATGCATAAAAGAGTTTCGCTCTCAATAGCTAATGTAAAGCTTCCATTATAGTCTAGGAGAGTAGCCAAACCTTTACAACAATGAAAAACAGTAAACAGAGAAGATGGCATCAGTGGGAGTGCGCTAAACTACAGGCTGGTAACCCACTGAGCTGGCATTTTTCTGCTAACAGCAGCAGCATCAGTAGATAATCTGATCAATTTTTACCTTCTCTCTCACAATATCTCTCCTTTCCAGCCTCAAACTGCTAGAGGGTTAGACCTATTAACCCTCTGCCAACTATCTCTTATTCTTCTATACCAAGAGGTCAGCTGGATTCCAATAAATATTGGAAATTAGAGAACTACCAGGCAAGTCAGTTCAGAGCAAAATCAATCTGCCTGGCAGCACTTACACATTTAGCTTTTAACTAGAAAAAAACAAATCCGCTCCTAAATTCTGTGCTTTTGTACACAGCTTCTCCCCTCCTCCCCAAAAGTTCCTGGGAGAGATGAACATCTTCCATCAGCCCAACAAAAGGTATTCCGCTAACTGATTTGTGCATAAGCCCTCATTTTCACATGCAAATACTCCTGTATGTCACCATTTTGCAGACCGGGCCAGCGGACTCTGGATTAAGATTTTGGTTCTAATTATCATTTCCTTTTGGTGCTAATGTGTTTGTTCCTTATGAGTGCCATTGGCTGGCCTGGATGGAAACCAGATTAAGAGACTTTCCTTTGATTTTCTGCTTTCAAAGATACAAAAGAATTTCTCACTTTGAAAATCCCCCCAGTGTTTTGGGTGAAGAATGTATCACCTGAGGATGTTGATACCCTTCATTACAACTTCTGCTCTAAGCTCTAAGGAATTCCTCAATCTTGAGAGATCTGGTTACAGCTGCTCCTTTCTTTTTGGAGACTCTAAAGGTAATGCCTGCTGCATAATACATACTAAAATTTGTTTCAAAGGATTTTGTAAATGAGAATACTCTTATACACCTAGTTAGTGCTTAAAGTTGGATAGTAGAAAAGATCTGCAGTATTTGCAGAAAAAGTGAATCAAGTCTTTTTATAAGGAATAATTTGAAATGAGCTCCATCAGGCTTTTTCTGCTCTGCCTAATTAAAATTTAATACATTATTTAAACTTAATTAGAGTTATAGGCATAAATAACTTGCCTTAGACTAATGTGTCAAGTTCTTGTCCTTATATTACAAATCTTGAGATGAAACTAAAGATTTCTAACATAAAGCATATTTATAAGCCAAGGAGCATATCTCCTGTATCTTTCAATAAGAGAAAAATGATGTCTTTATCCAGAAAATGACTCATGCTGGGAAGAGGAAGGGATTCAAATATTAAGTCTACTGTTTTCACAATTCAATTAATCATCAATATGGACTCTTGTTCTTTGCAATATATGTAAGAGCTAAGAAAGCACTTTTAACTGAGATAATCACAAATGATGTTCTTTGTAGATATATTTGACAATTACTCTTGAGATGAATATATTTTTCAGTTCTCATACATTTTAATGATTAATAAAAGCTGACTACATACACTAACTTTGTTATCATCCTAAATATTTGCCATCTTACCAGCAATCTTCCAAAATAATGTGACCACTGTATGATTATTTGGCAGATTCCTTTTCAGGGCTAAAGAGGTCAAGGTAGGAAAGAGGACAAGATTAACACTATTAGGGGGAAAAGTTCTCATTTTTATGTATGAATTTATACTTGCTGTATGTGTTGTGACCTATGAGGTAGATAAATGTATGAATTTTTGAAAGAATTAATCAACAAAGAAGTAAAAAATGAATGAAGAAGACTTAAGCTTGATCACTTGTGAATGAAAGAAAGAAAGGACTATGATAAGTGGAAGGCAAGAATTCCAGTTCAACTGGGAAAAATAATTTGTTTCATGTAAGATGTCTAAGAAAAGACCAAAACACTAACAGAAAATCACCAAGTCGGTGAAAGAATAAGGGAGTGGAAATGTTTAACAGGTTTAAAAAATAAGTTTAAGAAAACAACAAAGAAGTACCTGTTAACCCAATGAAATACATTTTGACCATCATGTTGGCAAAAATGAAAATAAGAGAAAATGTTATTGGCAAGCATTTCCACACTCATATTCTTTAAGTAGAAACGTAAACATGTGAAGTAACCATGAAGGAGAATTGATAATATAAGCTAAAATTCCAGATGCCTTCAGTGTGACTCAGAAATGCTGTTTTGAGGATCTCATCCTGAGGGAATATAGATAAACTGAAACAATGGAAATATTCCAAAGAGTAAAATGATTCATTAATGTAAGACCCTGTAGTCATTAACTAAATCTACATGTGCCATTTTATCCAAGACATTTATCACCAAGAAATAAGAAGATCCAGACTAATGTACATCTACTTGTGATAGTTTAAGTAAGATGGGGGAGGGGGGGAAATCAGAAGACTGTATACTTAGGAAGTTATCTGTAGGAAAGAGAACTCTAAAAGATTTCTATTTTCCTTGACCATTTTCCTCAACACTCTAGTGTTGAGTTCGGTTTTTTTGTTTGTTTGTTTGTTTGAGACTAGGTCTCACTATTTTTGCCTGTGGAATCTCAGGCTCTCGTTGCCCGGGGTACCACAGACTCAAGTAACCCCCAGCCTCAGCCTCCCAGGTAGCTGGGATTACAGGTGCACGCCACCACACCCAACTATTTTTTGAGACTATGTCTCGCCTATGTTGCCCTGGGCAGGCCTCAAATCCATGGACTCAAGCAATTCCCAGTCTCAGCCTCCTGTCCTAGGTTGGGGTTAAAGCCACACACCACTGAGGCTGAATGAAAAAAAAATATTTTTAAGATAAAATCCAACTGTAGAACTAGAATATGCGAATAATGGCTCAGTAAATACATTGAATCATATAGGACTCCACTAGGCTGGGTCAGCAAGACTCAAGCCAGGAGAATGACCTGCACTTTCAAGTTTCGGTCCCAAATAGAAATATTATAGAATACCATGAGCCATGAAGACAGGGAGATGCCGAGGACTCATTTTCCTGAAGACAGCGGTACTGACCCAACAATGCCCTGAGTTGACAAAAGATTTGTTTTTACAGCCTTAAGAAGATTAAAGTCCCATAACCTTTCAAGCAAACGCTGACCAGAGTCAACATTTGGACTTTGGCCTGATCTGGAAATCCCAGCAGATTTGGAGAGGTGATAGGGAATTCGTATCATGACCCCAACTGTGTCTACAGATTGTTGTCATGGAACATGGGACCGTGTGGTCTTTCGTGTTGGGGGACTTTTCTTTGATTTCAGTTTTACTTTGCTTTCAGAAGAAACAAAGCAAATCTAATTGGGTTAGTTCCCAATTGCAAATCTATTAAGAGGAACCATTGTCCAAAGGATCATTGCCCAAAGTCCCTCTTATCACGACAAACAAGACCTGAACATTCTAGAAAGCCTGGGCCAGCTTTATCTTGGGTCTTACCTTAAAGACACACACACACACACACACACTTCAGTGAAGACTGCTGAGGACACAGCAGTGGCAGAATGGATGTCATTTCTCCTGTGACGCCTTCCCAGGCTTATGGAGTATTTATCAGACTTCATTTCACTCCATTGCTTATTCTCTGCTTTCAACATTAAGCTATTGGCAAAGAGACCGGGTATTTAGTGTCTCGTGCTGGAACATGGTTAAGTCACGATTGTTTATCTCAATAACCAAGGAATGTGCACTGAGCAGTGTTTTGTACCTGGTGTCAGTTTTTTAAGATTTACCAACTAGGTGACTGGCAGCATCCAGCCATCCAAATGGAAAGGAGAACAGAAAACAAATTAAGCATTATCACACCATGCCCAGAACACAACCGGACAGTGGATGTGGACCGGCAAGCTGGACCCCCACTGTTCTGCCCCTGCCCCGGTTTCCCAGGCCCTGATAGAGCACGGGGGTGGGGGTGGGGGAGAATGACCACCAAGGAGGAAGAGGGAAGGTGGAGGAAGCACTGTCTGCATAAGGCCCAGTGTAAGGGAGTCGGGGCGCAGGGCTTGCTGGAGAGACAATAAATCGAGTGGCAAATGCAGACTGTGGGTTCAAGAGCTGTTAGACTAGACCCTGGGCGAGGAGGGGGAAGCTGAGTCAAGTTGCCTTTGCAGGTCAGTACTGGGGGTGTGACAAAGCTGGGGAAGTGCAGGTGTCACACAAGACCTGTCCCCCAATGAAGATGGCGTCTGTCCCTTGGTGACAGCCAGTTGTCCCTGCTGCTTCTCTCGCGTGCCCCGTATCTGCACCTAGACTGCCACAGGAGCTACCCCTCTCCCAGAAGCTGGGGTAGGGATGAGATGAACAACCTGCAGTCAAGATTTCTGTTGTCCGCGGTAGTCCCGAATCTGCGGACGCAAGTGATCCTTAGCCTCAGCCTCCCAGGTACCTGGGATTACAGGCATGCGCCACCACACCTGTCTATTGGTTGAGACTAGGTCTCACTATGTTGCCTGGGGTAGTCCCGAACCCGCAGACTGAAGCAATCCCCAACCTCAGTCTCCCAGCGCTGGGATTACTCCCACCTTGCCCGGACCAAGATGTTTATTTGTAGGAGATTTTCCTGAGAAAAACAACCCCAAGGATACCCTCCCTATGCTTTCTCTATGTCCTGCCCTGTGCCAAGTCAGGCCCCAACACAGAGACCACGAGCCACAGGCCCAGTCTGGAGGCTGTAACTGACCAACATGGACACAGGCAGAGCTCTAAGTCCTCAGAGGGGCAGCCAGGAGTGCCTGGATGGGAGAGGCCAGGCTGGAGACTCAGAAAGGGCTCCCAGCTGACTCTTTTTTTTTTTTTTTTTTTGAGACTAGGTCTAACTATATTGCCAGGGGTAGTTCTGATTCCAAGGACTCAAGCAATCCCCAGCCTCAGCCTCTGAGGTAGCTGGGATTACCGCTACCCACCAATGCTCACGGCTGCTTTTTCGAGACCAGGTCTCACTATGTTGCCCGGGGTAGTCTCGAACCCATGGACTCAAGTGATCCCAGGCCTCTTGCCTCCCAGTGCTTTGATTACAGGCACATACCACCACGCCCAGCTTCAGCTGACTCTTGAGTCTCAAGAAAGCAGAGCCCCTGGTTATCAGGAGAGGTCTGAAATGCAAACAAAGGAAGTAGAATGAAGAGCAGATAGGGCAGGGCTAGCTCCAAAGCCTTGCTGCTCCAGAGAGATGACCAAGCCACCGGGATCATAGACACTTAAATAAGAACCAGGGCTTCCGGCAGGGCATGGTGGTTCATGCCTGTAAGCTTCAGGCTATGAAGCGGCTGGGGCTAGGGATCGCGGTTCGAGTCCCGCCTGGGGCCCATATTATTACTAGCAGCCTTTCCTTATAAATGCCTTAGACACCTGTTTACTATTTTTAACACTCATATGACATTTGTTACATTCTCTCATTAGTAATCCAAGAACCAGTCTGAGAAACACAGGTCTCGGGAGGAAAATAAATCACCCGAGCCACTACTGATGAGAAAGACCGCATCTCTTTCACTCCATTTCTCCCTCTCTCCTGTCGCCTTCTCTCCAGGAAGCCTGTGGCTCTAGTTCCTGAGCAAACTCAGTACCACCCACTTCTCTCCACCTGCAGAGGTCCGCCACCCCAGTCACCAATCTCTCCCCGATTACTGCTCTCTTAGCTGGTGCTGTTGGTATCTCCTCAGCCTCTAATCCTCTGCACAGGAGAGACTAATTTACTTTGCTTAAAACATCATTCGGATGATGTCACTTAATTACCAAACATCTTCATTGTGGCATCTCTAACCGGGTATGGTGGCATGCATCTGTAATCCAAGCGCTGGGAGGCAAGAGGCCAGGGATCGATTAAGTTCCCAGGCTCAAGTCTACCCCAGGCAACATAGCAAGACCTGATCTCGAAAAAAGCAGACAGGTATAGTAGTGGGCATCTGTAATCCTAGCTACCTGGGAGGCTGAGGCTGGGGATTGCTTGAGTCTGTGGGATCGGGGCTACCCCAGGCAACATAGCAAGAACTAATCTTTTTAAAAAAAGCATCTCCTTGTAGACATTCTTCAGTATGACAGTGGCCCTCTGTCCAACTGCATAACTGCTGGATTTTCCCCCTAGTTAATTTCTCAGTGGAGGGAGGACCCCTCCCCTTCTTGAGTATCATTCAGTCTCTTTTCAGTTCTACCTCATGACTGCTTATCCTTGACCAGTCTGAAAATGAATCCACTTACAAGGGATCTTCAAACTCATCAATCATCAACTCCAATACTTTCTAAATGTGTTTTTAGCTCTTAGTTCAAACAACAAACAGCAACATGATATATAAAGTGATACAAGGCTTTTTAAAAATTTATTTATATATAAATTTCACATCATTGTAATCCCAGGGTTTCAGCCCCCTCACCCTCCCCACCATTCCCCACTTTTTCCCCCTGCCCGAAGTTGTGTGCTTCAGTTTGGTGCTTAGCTTGTTTTGACTTTTCCTCGTGACTTTTGTTTATTTTTTCCTTATGATATAAGGCATTTTTATGTCAATTCAAATCTGCAGATCTAGTCAAGGCGCCTGATTCGGTTCTGACTGGCAACACTGACTTGGAGCACCTGTGCGGTGATCCCTGGGAGGACCCGTCCTGCAGCCCTCAAGAGAGCAGCTCTCACACCTCCAGTTTGTTCAGTGAGCACAGAAGCCAGAAACCACCTGTTGAGGACAGGAGGACCAGCTTCTCCCTCTTCATCAGGGCTCCATTTTGAGGACTGTGCCCTCTCCCCTTTGTGCCCTCTCCCCTTTGGTAGTAGAGTCCACTGATCACACATGCTATTTTTACATCCAATGTTGCAATAACTGATTAACTACACACCCTGATTCTTTTCCTTGTTTCCCTGTCTTTTCCATGAACATGGTTCACCCCCTGCCTGCTTGTTTGCTTCACAATAGGGGTTGTGGTGGTTTCACCCTATAAGAGGTCGTCACAGAGACTTCTTGGGGTCTCCCTTGCCATCTTGGCTGGGGGATCCTGGTGCATCAGCTTCCTGCCAATAAACCTGCTGCTTTGAACTTCAGTTGAGTTCTTGTGTCTTGCTGAGCAGCCCACAAGTCACAACACCGCCAAGATGAAGGTGAAAGAGGAGATGTCACAAGTTGAAGAGAATGAAAAAAAAAAAAAATGAACTGGAATGAGAGACTCATCTAAGAGCCCGGGACCCCGACCAGCAGTCAGTATCACCTGGAGCCTTGTTAGAGTCCACAATGGCTCAAGCCACATCCAGAGGAGAGGAATCGCATGCATCCATGGGAGGTGCCCTGAGATCCCCTAGTAAGTGAAACAGGGTATAAAGAAGACTTTCTGACTTTAACTTTAACTGGATACACCTATCTGGCTGCTTCTCTCTACAAAAAAGGCTGCAAACAGTTAATTAGCATTTACACTGTACCTTTCTACTATTGATATGCAAACATCAGCTACCAGCTTCTCTGCTTTCTTTCCCTCTTTTCAGACCTGAAAAGAAAAACTTTAAAACACAGTTTAAACTCTCCACTCATGGGTTCTTTTCACCATCCCCAGCCTTTTTAACCAAATTATCAAACCAACGCAAGACTATCAGTGCAGACTAATTTATTTTTAACAAAGTGATTTTTAATTATCTTAATAACTACACAAGAAACATATAAGACTCAGATTACTTTAACATTGCTTAAAACCTTTTTTAGCATTGTCCAAAGTCCTTTCCCAGATTGCCCAGAAATCCTCAGTCTCTCAGTCCTGATCATCTCACCAAAATCAGCCAGTCAAAGTTCCTCTCCACGTGTTCAAAGACATCTTTCTTTGGGGCTCTCCTTTGGCGTGTTCCAGCTTCTCCATGCCATCCTCTTCTTGTCGTTTAGGTAGAAACTTTATGGTACCAGACCCAGCCAACTTTACTTTCTTTTCAGGCCTGTCTTTTGCACGGCCTCTCGCAGACACAAGTTAAACTCAGCAAAACAAACTCCAACATGGAGTTTAAATCTGCAAACTCCTTAACTGCATTTAGCACACATGCTGCCAGCCTGGGCCAGCCAAGGGTTGCAGGCCCCTGGTGGCCACATGGCCAAGCTCACATGGCTCACATCTTTACAAGATGGCCGAGTCCCATCTCTCCTCCATTAAACCTCTCTCTATCCAATCTCCATATTAAAAAATTTTTTTCTTTGCACACCCTTTATATATCCTGATTTTCCGCCTTCCAAAAAATCTGTTTCACTTTAACCAGTTCACTTCTTTCTCCCCCTGCATCTCCCTAAAGGAAAATTCCAACTAAGGTCATTCTCACATTTTAGCATCTGTCCTTAAAATCTGCAATCTTAAACAAAAGACAATGGTGGGGGGGGGTAGCACACCCTATCATAAGGACTCCCACAGGACCACCACCAGGTGACACTGATGAGAGCTGTGCATGAAGGAGCATCAACGTGCCCTTGAGCTTCAGGATTATGAGTCTAAAGGGAAACGAAGTGCCAGGCTTGTGTGTTTTCCTTTGACCAAATTTAACTACGGGGTGCAGACTTAGAATAATTTAATTTAATTTAATAATTTAATTTAACTCAAATGAGTGGCTTCCCATGATGAAACATTTTTAACTAACATATTTCAGTGGGGATGCTTTTCCCAGTGTCTAAAAATGAATCTAATACGTTTGCAAAATAAAAACCCAAACAGCATTTGTCACTCCTGAAGCAGAACACGGAACCACAGGGAGTTGACCCAACAGTCTGGGTATATAGGTGTGTGTACCTGAGCTGATTGAACTTGTCTCTGTTATATTCTAATTGACAAAAATTCCTGCTTGAAGGAGGAAAGTAGACCATGCCTATATTCAACAATGACTATGCTTTTTTATTTAGAAATCTTTTTCTGGAAGTTTCTAAGATCAGAGGGATGTTTTGATATTTTCCTCTCATAACAAAGAAGAGGGTAACAACACAGATTTATCAAGAAAGCATGAGAGGAGGAAAGATGGGAAGAGATTGCTCTCCTAATGAAATCAGGACTTTGGTATAAGGGGGGAGGGCAGAGAGAGCTCTTAAGTGTTATTCATGGCAACATGGATGGAGCTAGAAGACTCATACTAACTGAAAGAAGCCAAAGAGAAAAGGGTAAATACCAGATGGTCTCACTTATTTGGGGGGTACAGGAGAAGCAAACAAAACAATAAGGAAAAGTTAAAATTAACAAACTGATAACTGAAGTATACAGCAAGTGTGAGGGAGGGAGGGGGGATTCAGAGGAGGGAAGAGCACAAGCAAATAAGAGGAGGTTCATGGTGACAGGATGGTGGTGGGAGAAATTTGGGGTACACAACAATGTAAGAAAATATATAGTCCGGGCATGGTGGTGCATGCCGGTAAGCGGCAGTCTAGGAAGCCGCGGCCGGAGCCAGGGATCGCGGTTCAAGTCCCGCCTGGGGCAAATAGCAAGACCTAGTTCCAAAAATATAGCTGGGCTTGGTGGTGTGTGCCTCTAATCCCAGCTACCTGGGAAGCTGAGGCTGGAGATGGCTTGAGTCCATGGTACCCCAGGCAACGAGAGCCTGCAGTTCCACGGGCAAAAATAGCGAGACCTAGTCTCAAAATAAACAAACAAACAAATAAAGAGCTGGGTGTGGTGGTGGGCATCTATAATCCAAGCGCTGGGAGGCAAAGAGGCCAGAGATTGCTTGAGTTCCCAGGTTCAAGACTACCCCCAGCAACATAGCGAGCCCTAGTCTCAAAAAAAAAAAAAAAAAATTAAAGGAAAAAAAGAAAAGTGAACCCCCCCCCCCCCAAAAAAAAAGCCTCCGTGTTGGCACCTTTGCCTTGCCCTCTCCACAATCATCTGTGTGTTTTCAGAGACAGAAGGGTGGGTCCTTAGATGCATGACACCAGACACACTGCTCTCTGTTTGCAGTCTTTAAGCACCCACGTCTCTGTTGGCCATTCACTGTTAGTTCGTCTGCAGCAATGAAGTGCACCCCAGCACGCCCCACAGCAGGAAGCGCACGCCTCACTCCACACTCCTGCTTCCACGTTCAGCACCAGGTCCTTGGATCCGGAGCGCTGCCTCCTCCTTCCTGCATCTCAACAGTTTCACATCTGACATCCAGAGGCAGCAGGCTTCTTCCCTGCCACTTAACTCCGTTTCCCTTCACTGAACTCCTTGAGGTTGTAGTCTTTTACTCTGCCACTCAGAATCCTCCAGAATCCACATTCTAAACTCAGGCCCCTGTGCCTTGCTGCCAGCATCCGGCCTTCCCATCCTCAGAAAAGTGCCAGTCGCAATTCATGAAGTCAGGGTTGAGCTGCCTGGATCAGGGTAAGGCCCTCAGACACTCTGTTCAACGGTGTGTCCTGGTGCAGATTACCTGCCCTGGTACAAGCCAGATGCCCAGCTGGGAAGTGTGGACACACAGATGAAGAGTCTCTCCAAAGCAGGCATATACTGACACGACAGGAAAGCTGTGGCCATCTGTTCTATTAGTGGGTTCCCCAAAACCTCCCCTGGCCATGTACCTCCCAATTTGAGGTTCTCTTCTGCAACTGGACACACTTGAACCAGAAGAACACAGCAGAGGTTGCTCTGTGCCAGTGCCTATGCCCTTAGAAAGCTTAGAAGCTTCCTCTTACTGCTTGCCTGCAAGCTGATCCCCAGAAACAGGCTGATCCCCAGAAACAGACCCCAAGGCCTCCAGGCTGTATGCTGAGCCCACATAATAAAGGATGGAGAGTGGCCACAGGGAGCCAGCTGAGCAAGGAATGAATGCCCTTCACCCCCACTCACACCCTCAGGCAACAACCAGCATAAGTTCCAGCTCCTGAGATCTCCCAGGAGAGAGGCAGCCCAGCCCTGCCAAGTGGCCCCAGTTACAGGATGCTGAGACCAGCTGCTCGACGGAGTCTGCCACAAACAGCCGGCTCTCCAGCAACGGAACACGACCGCCATGGGTACAAACCACGAAATGCTGGACCGTTACGCCGGGATTGACAACTGAGACAGACGATCAATAGATGGCGAATAAATTAAATTTCATAGAAATAAGACATAAATAATACATAAACCAAATATATATATATAAACACAATACAGACCAGCACAATATACACATGCATGTGCACATGCACATACATGTGCGCACAGATGCACTGCACTGCATACATAGATGCGCCCATAGGTGCTCATGCACACACATACATATAGGCACACATAAGTGTGCTGCTGAACATAAATTATATGCGCACACAGGTGTACCTGCATGCGTATACATATATGTGTGCAGGTGTGTGCACATGCATGTGTGTGTGCATGTGCACATGCACGCACTCGCAATAGCACAAAGACTGAAGACAGCAGCAAACCTGCAAAGAGAGGCAACTGTCATGCATGATGACCAATGTGTATGTGTCATTTGTCATGAAAACACCTAGTTTACGAAGCACCAACTGTGTGCCTGGTGCTTGGAACATGTCATCAACTTCTCACAACAGTGCGATACTGTGCAGAACATCTCTGGGTGCAGGGTACAGATGAGGAAACTGAGGGAGACAGGACACAGCCCGCTGCCAACGGGACAGTGGCGAGAGTCCAAACAGGACCTGAAGCAGACAGTGGTCTTCCAAGCCCAGGACCTGCTATTACAGAAGGAGCCTGTGAAAGGAGCTGTGGCCGCCACCTTTACAAGGCTCCTGGTGCATTCCACCGGCCACTGTTCTTGCTCGCCAGCCTCAGCCCAGCTCCTCCAGGCCACTGGTCCAGTGCAGCCCTGCAGTCTGCACCTGCAGTAACAGGCAGCGATTTCACCTTTGAAAACCCCAAACCTTATCAACAGTCAGCACCTGTGAAGATGGTGTCACTGCAGGAAGGAAAAAGAAAACCCTGTCTGGCTTCAAGTTTCTCCCCAACAAGATGCCTGCACCTTGGCGCCCTGCGGGGGAAATGATAAATGATGTCACAGGCCCATTCTCCACACTCCACATCCTCAGCTACAAAACTAGGTGACTTTGTGGCTTTAATTCTATGCATGTAATGTTTTCATTTCCTTTTTTATTTAAGGTACATACAGCAGTCATGTTGCTAAGTGTGGTCACTTAGCAGCTTACATCATTATATTATGTGAGGAATTTAAAAATATCACGAAAGGCTGGGCACGGTGGCACGTGCCTGTAAGTGGCAGCCTAGGAAGTTGCAGCGGGGAATAGTGATCACAGTTCGGTCCTACTCAGAGCAACGTAGCGAGACCTAGTTCCAAAAAAATAGCTGGGCGTGGTGAGCCTGAGGTTCCCCGGGCAAAAATAGTGAGATTTAGTCTCCAAAAAAAAAAAAAATTAAAAATAACACCTGTAATCCCAGCTACCTGGGAGGCTAAAGCTGGGGATCACTTGAGTCTGCAAGTTTGAGATAACCCTGGGCAACACAGTGAGACCTAATCCCTAAAAAGAAAAAATTAAATTAAATTTAAATTTAAAATATCATGATTTAATTGAGAGGTACTGGTACTCCATGGGGTACACTTCTATCCTGAAACCCAAATGAAAAGGGAGGATTAATACAAATGACTCCCAAGTTATCTTGGGAGAAGCAAAGTTATCTTTCCCACCAGCAAAGGGAAAACTTTTCTTTTTTTTTTTTCCTTTTTTTTTCTTGAGCCTAGGTCT
>PVHY01027311.1:0-16365 GCA_004024945.1 Uropsilus gracilis
CTTACACCAGTAAGAATGGTCCACATCCAAAGAATGGGCAATAAGAACTGCTGGCAAGGATGTGGAGAGAAAGAAACACTCCTACACTGCTGGTGGGAATGTAAACTGGTCCAACCACTATGGAAAGCTGTGTGGAGGGCCCTCAAATTACCGAAAATGGAGCTACCATTTGACCCAGCAATTGCTCCCTTGGGAATCTACCCAAAAGAGACCTCAATTTGGGTACAAAGGACACCTGTGCTTGAATGTTTACTGCAGCACTATTTATAATTGCAAGGACTTGGAAGCAACCTAAATGCCCCAAAACAGAGGACTAGATGAAAAAAATGTCTTTTTCATTTTAATGATGTCGTTTTGATGACTGGACACTTTCTATTCGTAAAAAGTGCAAATTATCAATGGTTTTCTTGCCTTCAGGAAGACAACCCTGCTCTGGGCTCTCTTCCTGCTCTTGGCTTCCAGGTTGCAGGCTGTTCTGTCCTGACCTGTGTGTCTGTGCCCTCCCCTCCCCACCCACCACTCTCATCCCTTTGACTTGCTGCAAGCTTCCTGGGTGGAGGCTGGAGCTGTTTCTCCTCCTTTTATATTCCTTGCACCTGGCCCTATATCTTCTGCTGCCCCAGGACTTGATGTTGGAACTATGGCATCCTCTTGGGGGTCTCCCTGGCTGCCCTCCCCAGCCAAGTCTCATTGCTAGCTCCCCTCTGTACTTCCTGTTCAGTTTGAGCCCTACCCTGGGCTCATTCACCCAGCAGAAGCGGCCCTTCCTTATCAGTTCTTTCTAGTTCTGGTTAAATGCTGCTACTTTGCAAAAGGAGCTTGGCCACTTCTGTCAGGGTCCTCTCTGCAAGGAAACACTTTTCAGGAGCTTCACTTTTCTTCACAGCATGATGCTAAAGTGCCACTTGGATTGTTCCTCTTCCTCCTTCTAAGCGGTTCTTCACTTGGAAGTGGAGTAATTTGGAAATGTAACAAATAACAGTCCATAAACTTGAACAAAAATGCATCTTCATTTCCACAGACCTCTATTTAAAAATTGTCATTTCCTTTCAATATGAATGTAGACAGCAAACTGTAACCTCAGCAGGGCCTATGAGTTTGTCACCAACTAAGATACAGAAGCCTTCTAATCACATTGTAGTTGTTGATCAATAATCATTATCCACACTTGGAAATATTTCAATATCATGGAAGGTGTTAAACTCATCTTACATTTAGTGAGTTAATGAAGATGCAAATATAACACAATCACAAATGTAATTCTTTAAAGTGTTTGATAGGTGTATCTCAATAGAATTTATTCATGTAAGCACAATTCAGAGAATCAGTCTGAAGAGACTTTACAAAAACGAGCAAAAGGGTCCCAGGTAAACCCATGGCAACCTGAAGTCACATAGTGACCTCCCCTGACAAAGCACTGTCCAACTTTGATTATGGCACTGAAACTCTGTTCCATCTTTGTTTACATGTTCCTTTGGTTTGGGGGGAGGGTGGGAGAATCTCAGGGGGCCCAAGCATGTACTTCATTTCTCTCTGGACTCGGGCTTGCTAAGGATTCTGATAGAATAGGGTATCTCTTTTGTAGGTCAGAGGAAATGGGTAGCTATCCAGCTAAATAGATTTCATGCTTGACTTCAGTGGAATAGCCCAAATGATGATCTGTTTGGGAGAGTAAATTAAAGAGGTAAGCAGGCACACTGGTTATATTTGGTTTAACATATACAGATTTAGTTGATCCCCTAAGCATTTCAGGAGAAAAAACATAGATCTTTCCTCCCAGCAAAGTTATCTCTCCCCTCTAATTCCTTGGTCCTCAAATTCTGGCCGGATCCTGCTTATCATGGGGCACTGACCTTGGATTAGCCTGAAGGGAATATCTTACCAGAATCTCTTCTCTATCCAGACTAATTGAAACTAACTCTCTTCTTGCTATTCCAAATGCTCAGTCTTGATTTTACTTGCTCGGCCCACCCCCATCTTCCCTAATGGCTACCCTTCCTTATACTTCTTGGACCACGTGCTCATGGTTAGTTGTTTCCCTTCCTAAAAGCAGCGTTTCTATGTTCTCTTTTGACGTTGAATAAAATAGAAAAAGGAGGAGGTTTGGTAACATTACCTCCTGAATCCATTTCCTTGACTCATGCCAAAAACTAGTGAGATTCCAACTGGTGACTGGGGCTTCATATTGCTACCTAAATATCCTAAAACACTGAATTTCCCTTTGCCCTTATCTCATCCCTCACTCTCTACCTTTCCAGTGCATGCTAACCTTCCAATTCATAGTAAAAGCCCCTTGAACAGTGAGTTAAGATGCTTGTGGGTTACATGAAAGACACTGCCATTGACATATTTGTCTAGTGTTATACTGTTAACATAGCTACAACGAACCCCCCCCACCATCTCTCCCCATTAAAGTCACTTACATTAAATGTTTTAATGAAATCTTTTCAAAGAAAAGAAACTGTAGCAGATTCTGTGCATGCTATTCTTCCAAGGTGCTATGAGTTCCCCATAAAAAGTTGAGCTATCTTTTGTGTTATCAGGACCAAGAGCCAAACTGTTGAAGTTGACAGAGTTTTATTAGTTTTGTTTTTACGATAGCCTGTCTTACTATGGAGACAAATGGGGGAACTCTGTCTTCACACTGGCTCTATTTTATAGTTCTTAGATATGTAACACAAATGAATAGTTCTGAGTTGTTTCCAGTCTGCAGTGATGGCTGTCAGTTTCTTGGACACCCCTCAGAAATCTGTGGCTCTGAGCAGGGCTGCAATGATTTGCAGGCCAGCTGTCCTGGAAGGAGCACTGGACTCTGTGAGTCAGGACTGAACTCATTGATTCCAGCACAGACCCTTCCTCCAACTAATGTGTGGCCTTGGGTAGGTCTTTGAATGTGCTTGGACTCTAGTCCCCCTGTCTACAGCAGGAAAAGGGAACCTGGATGAGCTCTAAGGCACTTCCAGCTCTGTCATTTAATTATTTTAATTAGGGCCTCACCAAAATAGTCATGAAAATATTCTAATTACAGAAGTCAAGAAAAATAATTGTGATTCTGTTTCATAGACTATTTAAGATTCCCTTTTGACCTCTGAGTCTCTTAACTAGTCAATATGTATACTCCTGAAAGTCTGCTACATCCCTGTAAACTATTTTTAAAACTGTTTTGGGGCCAGTATGAAATCCTGTATCTTATTATCTGAGTCTCACATTCTGATTTAAGAAGGTCTATTTAAAATAGTATGTTTTTCTTGCAGCAATTGCTAAGTGGTCAGATTTTATGATGTTTTAACATTCATTGCCATTCATTATCTAAACACTCTTGTATAATCCACTGAGTGTGTGAGGTTAATAAGTAGAATGGAATTCATTTTGGGTTTGATTTCATCTGCTGATTCTAGAGGAAGGCCTCTCTTAGATCTGTGCCTGCCTTCTCAACATGGTTACAGCTAAGGGGCTTGAAAAAGCTCAAACTGGTCAGGACTTTAAATCTGTGACTTTGGGGAAGGAAAATGTGTTATTTTGTGTTTTATTCCCAAGTGTAATGACTATAAAGTGAGACAGTATTTTGTAGGAAGAGAAATCTATTCATTCACTATTTTTGAGTGATTAAAATATTTACCATATTGCTTTCTTTTCAAACAGAATTTTCCCACATCTATAATGATAAGTCCTAGTGTTTTATTACATTAATTTGCTTGATTTTATAAGGAAATATGGAGGGCAAAGCTTCAGAAAGCAGTGACTTTTCACAGTCCAGTTACATCTTCAGCTAAAGGCTGCCCTGTTCCAGCATCTGCTGAGTGCTACACTTTGCTTATTTAAGATTATGGGATGTCACGGACACATGTTTAGAAGGCTGTATCCTTTTAGTCAAGTCATTCTCCCACTGAACAAGGCTCTCCCTCTTACCTCCACATTTCAGGCTCCCCCACCACCTTACCCACCTAAGCACACACAATGCTTCTACTTGGACTACATTTATCAAAACATATACTTAGAGCTTCATTTACCGATAGCTTTGCTGCACGCCAAATAGCCTAGTATTTTGTTGATGAAAGAGTGTAAATCATGCCTTACATGAGATACGGTAGGATGTGATGTTTAGAGAAAGGAAAATATGCTTCCTTGTAGAAGCACCAGGCACTAAACCATCTGGATCGCAGAGAAAAATTTCAGTCATTCGTCCTGATGTTTTGTCTACGTAGTACCAAACATCTGGAACCTGGGTGACAGACCCAATTTTTCACTTCCCATCCAGATGTGTTTGCATGATGCTGAAACAACTTAAAGAAGCTAACTTTCTAAGGATTTAAAGAGTAAAAGCATAAAAGTTCTACTAATTTAATTTATTTAAGTTTTGAGCTAGAAAAAGAGAAAAGAAATAACCAACTTTTTCTTGATACTTGATGAAATATGCTAGTTTTATTTTTTTAGGATAAAAAGATTTTAGATTTTTAGAAACATCAGACATTTGCCAATATCAGTTAAAAGAATTATGAATAGCCCCAGATATACTACTGTCACTAAAAATAATTTAAACTTCTCAACGGTTGAAATGTTTAGACTCTGTACATTCAGGTAAGACTTGGACAGTTAAAAGATAAGGAATAATTCTCAAAAGTGGTCACATAACAACTTAAGAAGCACTCCATTCCATAATATAGTTTTCCTCACAGATAAAAAGACATGCTCAATAGATCATCAAGGTTCTAATAGGAGATGTTAGACTTCCAGGTCTTTTAAAAGTGCATTCAAAGAAATTCTTCTGATGATTCAAAATGAAAAATAGGCTAGTTTTTAATGGAGCCTCTTTGAACATGTGCAGAAAGGTATGTTTAAACATTCAGCAACACACCTTTATTGAAAGAAAGTTGAAAAAATGTGCTGGTTCAGTAATCGTGTTTCTTTCCACCTCTCTCATATTCAGTGACGTTGAGCCTAACACTTGTTTAGGAGCTACAGTTCTGAGCAAATTTCTTGTATTGGGAGACACAGTATTCAAGCTGACTCACAACTGCCAAGAGACTTTGTGAACCTTTCTATGCCATGAAAATTCCAATATATGTTTCATTATTTCCACAATGGCATATAGCGTGTGTACATTACACACGGTATTATTGAGCTGAACTAGTCTGGTGCAGTGTTTCTGCTGACTCAGCACGTGGTTTTTCTTTACCAGATTACTAAAACAACTTTTCTCTGGGGTAAAGGCTTCAGGGAAAGCAAGGGGGGGGGGGGTGTGATAGAAATACAGAGGGGCCTTATATTCACCCTTAATTATACCACATCCAAAGGCAAGTGCAAAATCAGAGGAATCGTTCCAGGTTTATGAACTAAAAAATGGTTCCCTCTTGCCTCTTCCCTACTCCTGTCCCTTTGCCAGTCATATACATTGGAATACAATTTGCTTTTCGCCTATAAATCTACACTAAGTCGCTTCTGCTTGGAGTGGTGACTACCGATGCTAGTTGCCCTGGCCTCTTTCATGCTTGTACAGTGTTTTAAACAAGGCAGGTCAATTTCGGTTTTTATGAATTTGCACCAGCAAGCATTTTTTTAAAGAGTTGTGCATTGAGGAGGCTGCCTGCACATTTGTAGGGCCTGGAGTAACCCGGGGTCATAGTACTTGTCCACCTTTTCCTTCTGATTCAGCATTGTGGCCTGCAGAGATTTAGGCTTGCTTGTGCAGAAGGACCACGAAGTATATGTTAAGGCCATTCCTGGACACACTGAAGATTCTGGAAGTCCATTTCATCTCTGACACACTACACAATCTGCTGCTCTGAGAATCCCCGGGCTCCAGACTAGCTAGTGGAAAGAGGTCAGGCAGAATATTGTGAACCTCCGGTCTCCCCAACCCCACCCCCCACCCCCTGCCCATCTTCCCTGGCCTCCTCCACGACCTGGCTCGCTAATCAATGCAAATGTCGTAGCAGGCCAGGCCCGCAATTGGCATTCCAGAGAGCGTGGACCACCAGCAGAGCTTTAAATAAGTGCAGATGTGACGGGCCCGGAGACCCAAAGCGGGTAGCCTCTCTCCGCACCTCCCTCCAGGCTCAGACCGATGCCGCAGGCCTTCGCTGTTTGCGCAGGGCGCACTCGATGGCAGCAGGCAGAGTGTACGCGAGCAATGGAATGCGCGCGGCGTGGGAACAGTGTGAGCCCCCGTCATCTTTAACTTCCTTGGGCCGGCTCCTTCTACCCCAGAGCGGCCCGGGGTAACCCATCTTCGCTGTCAGCCACCATCTGTAAGGGCGCCACTGCCCAGCCCAGCTCGGGAAAATCCCGAACCTGGTTGGCCGGGATCGCGGGGGAGGCCTCGCTCTTGCACTGCGCGACCCAAGCGCACGAGAGGCGCCTGGGGCCTGATCAGCCAGCGATACCCAAGGGGGATAGTCTCTGATTACCCCCACCCCGAGGTGAAATAGACCGCCCCTCCACCTCCCCCCTTTTAATCCAGCCTGTGCCGGGCAGCCAGAGCCCGGAGCTGGGCGCCGAGACAAAAGCGCGAAGGTGGACACGTCCCGGCCTGCGGGCTGCGGTGGAGGGGCCTGAGAGTGCAGGCGGAGGCGGTGGGGGAGGTCACCCCCGGGTCAGTTCGAAACTGAACGAGCAGCACTTCCCTGGGGCAAGAAGCGGCGCGGCAGCCGACAGCGCGGAGCACAGCCCAGCCCCTTCCCCACCAGGCGCTGGCGGAACCCGCTCCCCGCAGGCCCCGCCGCAGCCCTGTCTGCAGGTTCTTAGCCCAAAGGACCTGGGGAAGGGGGGAACCTGCGCGTTCTTTGGTGTTTCCTCTGCCCTCGCCCTGATTCCGTATTTATTAACAACCATCGCCCCAATCGCGGAGAGGTTCCACTAATCCCGTCTGGTCCTGCGGCGACCAGCCCGCACCGCCAGCCTCTTCCACGGTTTCCTCCCGCAGCCCCGGCCGTTCGCATAAGAACAAGGCCCCTCTCGACGCACCGGGCCTCTGTCCCTGGATGTCGCTCACGTAGCGCACGAGGATGGTGCAAATCGGCGCTGCAAACCAGCTGGCTGCAGCCCATCGCCGCCGCCTGGACCGGGCGCCCCGGTTGGAGCCCCGCTCTTCTCCCACCCCAGGGCTCCCTGGCTCCGTACCCCCCTTTCTCCGGGCCCCAACCGCGCCAATCCCAGCCCCCCGCTACTGCGGGAGCCGATCCCCCAAGTAAACCTGCAGACGGAGGGGCGGGCCGGCCGCTGCGCGGGTGCCGGGCCCTCACCGAGCCTCCCCGCCGCCCCACGCCGCCGCCCCACGCCGCCGCCCCGGGCCTTCCCTTGCGCCGCCCAGACACCGAGACACCCCTTTAGGCGACTGCTCTCTGACTGGTGCCCGGCTGCTCTGGACAACCTCCAGCTGCGGGGGTGCACGGCGAGACCCCGCCCGGAGACCGCCCGCCGGCCGGAGCCCGGGGCCCGCGAGCGCTATCCCGCGCCGCCTGCCGACCCGGGCCTTCCTCCCACCGGGCCGGGCGCGGGGAGAAGGTGCCCAGGCGGGAGGCGCCGGCAGCCGCACACACCAGCCCTGGCCGCCGGCCCCGCCGCAACGCCGAGAGCCACGTGCGCGGAACCTGCGCCGCCGCCCGGTTGCGCCCCTGCCGCCCCCGGCGCTGGAAGGAGCCGCCGCGCCGCCGCCCTGGGCGCGCGCCGCCGCCGCCGCCGCCAGTCGGTCGCGCCTGCTGCAGCCGTCCGCAGGCACCTGCATCTTCTCTCCCGCTCTTTCCGTGCGCGCGTAGACATGCCACGACTTAAAAAAAAAATTTTTTTTTTCTAGACTCGTGAAAGAGAAAGAGAAGGGGGATTGCAAGCATCTGAGCGCCGAGGTGCAGAAACCCGGACTTGCCCAGAGCGACCTTTCTTGGTGCAGAGACTCTTTTGCCTAACCAGGGGAGCGGCAGCGACGGGGTGCGGGCGCACGGGGAGATTCTTCCAAGACAGTGATACAGAGCTGCACATGTATCGGAGAAACTGTCCGAACCCTTCATTTTTTCCTGTGGACCTGGACTAGTTGAAACGTCCACTGTCACCAAAACCAAAAGCTGAATCTATGGTTTAAGTTCTGGTACAAAGAGGTCAGTCCACACAGGAGTACGAGATACATGGCAGTTAAATGGCTAGCGATGCGACCACTCGGCTTACGATCCGGAGACGTCCTAATGCGTTTTTCTGTTTTTGTTTGTGTGTGTGTGTGCGTGTGCAAATTTTAGCTAGCTATTTTTTTCTCCGCATTTCCCCCCAATTTCTCCCCCCCCCCCCCGTTGCTTGCTTTCTTAGTGGAGAAATTCTTGTAGATGTATCATCCAAAACTACTCACAAGAATTCCGATTGTGTAAAACAAACAACAGAGCATCACCAGGCTAAAGAACTGTTAAATACCCTAATGCAAAAGCCTGACTCCATCATTCAAAAATAGTTGCTGGTTTTGTACAGTAACTCTAAATCAGGGATCAATATTAGCTGCCCTCCAGAAGTAATATCTCAACTTTCTTCTCATCCCAACGAAGATGAACTGCAATGTCAGTGTTTTGTTCTTTCCAGGGAATCAGTTGTCCTTTTCAACTGCCTGAGGTCTCAGGAATAAAATGTGCTAAGCATCCATATGAAGATGTTTTGGAGATGGTGCAGGTGTGGGTTGACTTGTTTTTGCGTTTTCCTAAAAGGTCAAATGTAGGATCTGGTTTTAGGGAAGGCAGAGAGAATAGGATTTCCTGACCAGTTGAAATGTCCACGTTCCCAACTTCTGATGGAGGAGATAATACAAACCTGATAAGACATTTAGCCGATATATCCTAAAAATGCTCTGCCCATCAGTATGCCTGTCATTCATCAAAAATCATTTAATACTTGCATTCAATTAGTTAAATAACCCCACCATTTTGAGAATTTCCACAAATAAGCAATTAGTAAAATGATCGGTAAAATCTTCTAGGACCTGTCATGTAATGGTAAATCATGGAACAGTATTTTAATTTGTAGAAATGGCTAATATTTTAGGAATTAGTCGTGTGGTTAACAATGGTGTGCAAGAATTTCACAGTTAAATTTTGTAAACTAGTAGAAAATGCTAACAGAATTGCTGAAAATTTTTTTAAAAATTATTTTGGAAAAAAGATAAAATTTAGAAAACTAACCAGAACGGCCCTAACATCTGACGATATAGTGAATTGAGTATGTGATTTCCTGAATGACTTTCTATGTAAAATAACTCAGTGGCCTTTAAAAAATCCTCTGCTTAATTAAACATGTAAAGTGGGCTATATTAAGATATACTTTTTATCTTATTTAACTAGAATTACTTGCATACCAATATATGAAACTAACAGCTAAGTTGGCTATATTCCCTAAGTATCTGTAATTTAAATTCCACGAATATAATTGACCTCATTAAGTTGAATCATAGGACATAAAAGCTACTGGGGAAAGGCTTTATATACAATTATGCAGATCAGTAGTAGTTTTTAGTCACTAATAACTAGACATATAAATTTTCTGGGTTGAAGGGAGAGACTGTAAATCTATCTTGTATAATTTTCTAGCCATCTTTTAATATGAAATAAATTATAGCATATAAACATCCCAGGGATCTGTTTCATTATAAGGAAATAATTCTCTTTGCTGTCAGAGATACCCATGAGGGCAAGTTTTTATTATATATTTGAAAGCTGTTCAATTTGATGATTAAACAAATAATTTCAAACCATTTCTCAGAAAAGTTCTCCAAATACTAATAGTGCTTTACATTTGAGAAAAGGATTTAAAAGGCAAGATTATTGGCATTAATACTGAATTTGAATCTGTATGTAGAACAAGATATATGTGCAAATAAAAACTAAAGACCCTGATCTGGGTAAGGGATAATATTAAAAATCTTGCCTGGCTAAAAATAATCTGTTTTACCAACAGCTCTTGTAGTATTTTATCTCTTAAGTTCTGCTCTGTACAGTGACCACACACACTCACAACCTCATACAGTGCAACTGTGTGTATGTGGCATATATGTGTCGTGTTTTGTCTATTGTGTATGTTTCAATCTCTACTGGCCTTTCAGGGGGAAAAAAGCTAGGAAGAATGAAAGTCTTGCTACTCTGAAAGACATAAGGACTTATAGTTTATTAATCGGAGAATTTAGCTTATCCCCTCTGCTATTCATCTGAAATTAATTAAGTGTGTAGAATTACAAGGTGGGTGTATCTGAGACAGCAGGCCCTGCTCGGACTAATCAAAAGGGCACATGTTGAATGAGCACAATTTAGTTAAGGTTAATCCAGTGAAGATGATACCTCCCTGGTCTTAATTACTCTAGGTGATAGATTGTGGAATGAGAAAGTAGGAAGGAAGGGAAATTTAGTCCTACTGAATACCAGGATTTTCTAATTTAATTTAGCTCTCTGTTTTCACAGAAGCAAACAGTTTCCATTCAGAGAACAGAACCACACTCTCTGGGTTCTTGTTTAAGGTGGGTAAAAGGAAAAATAATTGCATGTGTATTTTTTAGAAAAATAAATGGAAAACAAATATGCAGCTTTCAAAGGTGTTGGCGATAATGTGCCTTTCATTACAGACATGTCAACTAAGAATTTCATCACAGCTCTGTGACTTCTTTGTGATTTTTGCAGAGGGGTGGGTTACTTTTTTTTTTTTTGAGTGCTGAAACTGGTCAGTGTGCTGAAATAAATAGAAATGATTCCCTACCTACAAACAGCATCCATGAAATGAATGTGTGGCAGCTATTAAAAATAAGATAGCTTAAAAATACTAATAAATACACAACGAACCACCATGGGTAAATCACAGACATATTGTTGAGCAAAAGAAGCAGACGTAAGACACTGGAAGATGTATTTTATGATTTCATTTATATACAGTTCCACAATGATCACATAAATCTATAGGGCTACAAGTCGGGATAGTAATTACCCTCGGGGAATAGTCTGCAATGGGAATAAAACAATAGAGATTTCTGGGGGTTCTGTTTATATCTGAGTGTCCACCTACACTCTGGTTACTTTAGGAAAATTCACTGACTTTACGAATGTGTTAACTTATGATTTGTATATTTTTCTATATATACATTTTATTTCAATAAAATATTGATTTTTTTGTTTGTTTCTGTTCTACTTCCTTCGCAAGATCAAAGGAAAAAATGATAAGGTGATAGGATTATTAGACAATATATTTTTAAGACAGAGGGCTGGGAACTGATGAGGATCGAGGATATAATTCAAAAAGAAAAATGCATTAAGATAAACAGCAAAATACTATTGAGATCTCAATGCATTTACTTGCCATTTTAATATTGGCATGTTCACAGACATGTAGATTACTCATCAAGATCCAGACTTCACCAAATAAAAGTCTGAATCTTGTTTCTTTTGTACCTTAGAATTGATGTTTAATTAAGGTGTTAAGAATCTTATACTTTGTTGCTGTTTAAAATATAGCCCTCTGCCCCCAAAGGCTCATTTTCTCTTTGTGCATGCATTAAAAAATCATCAGATGATTTCCTTGTTTTTACGTTTGTGATATATTTTCTGCTCAAGAGGGGTGTATCTGTTTCTGATTTATTAGCATTTGATCCCCTAGTTTCCTGTCATTGATCAAGCCTAATACTTAGCTCAACTGATGAGTTTTATATGAAAGCTGATATTTCAGGAAAACGAAGGTTGAGTCCATTTTTAATATTTTTTCCCCTTCATCTCTTTCAGAGTTTGACATGCAGAGGAGACATCTAGCAAAACCCAAATCTATATTTATTTTTCACTGCATCTTCCTGGCATAAAACTTTTTGGAAGTAAAACACATATTTATCAATAGAAGAGGTGTTTGTCCAGTGTCATTCACATCCTGTCAACTGTATATACATTTACACCCTCTCGCCAAAACAAGCCTTCACCCCACTGCTGACCGGCTGTCCGCCATTCAATCTCCAGCAAAGTCACGGTGAATAAGGTCAACTCCTTGGAAACATCTGTATTTGATCAGTATGCACAAAACTGGGCCCTTCCTAATACAGGACTTCCCTAAAGTCTGCTACAACAATAGTTGATTCACCACCGCTGCCTGAGACTCCTGCAGGAAACTTTTTTTTTTTCCTCTGAGACTATAAAATGCCCAGACTAAATTCTACTCTAGCAAGCCACGGACATTTGCAGTTCCATGCCTTTCAAACTGGCATCACCCTGGGGTAAAATTCTCATCTTCAGTGAAGAAGATGGGTTCTAGTTATCGCTGGGACAACTTGTGGTCCTTTATGCATCTGGGTCCTGGGAAAGAATAGCACATGGAATCAGATCAGAAAATCATACGTTGTTGACCATATTCCAGTCATTCTAGACCCTGTAGGTCAGTTCTGTGCTGTGAGTGCACATTAGCCTCTGTGTGTGTTTTCTCTCTCTTTTTCACCCTGACCATATTTTCAGCAGCATACATCAGCTTCTTTTTCCAATAGAAAAATCTAAAAAACTCAAGAACTTCTTTCTTTAAACCAAGAATTGAATTAGGATATTGTGACAGACCCCAGGTGACATTTTGATATGCAGAGTATATACATTTTATTCACTTTAATAGAATGAGAGTTTTAAGGCAAGAGGAAAATTGACAACAAGGCTGGAGTAAACTTTTAAACATCAACCTGCAGACAGCATGAAAGAAGTCTTGCTAAAACTTGGGACACCATTGGGTTCATTCTACTAGTAGAATATTTTGAAAATCCCCAGCCAAGTGTTTACAAAATTTGTTTACCATCTTTGAAAAGTAAACAGGCCTAATAGATACTGATCTGACTGTCCTTCATTTACAAGAGGATGGAGAAGGAAGCTGAACGACTAATCAGTTCCATTTTCACTGAAGGATGTCTGAGCTTATAAGGTCTGAGTGGGTGGTAAGAGATGCACAAAAAAAATAAAAGGTAAAAAAGATTTACAAATAGTTTCCTTCAGCAGCCTTCAGTGCAATTGAGAGGACCAAAACAAAACAAACACCACGAAAGTGTAACAGAAAAATTAAGAAGTCTTAGTCACTAAGTGATATAGCTACTAATGAGCAGATTATCCAGCCTTTCCCCCACGTTAAGCACATCAAAACTGGTTGTTGATTTAAAGCGGATGACTCCATTTACGGACCTCTCTCAAATCCCCACAGCCTGCCGCTGTTGCTTCTCCATCACCGCATCAGACTATCCTGGGATCACCAGGACCTGCAGTGTCATGCCAGCACTCTGAGACCATGTGAGTTACTGGACTCTGTCCCTTAGGTTCCTCACCTGCAATAATAGCACCACATCACGGAGCAGGGCGTTAAATAAGACAGCATGTGCAAAAAACTTCAAGCGATGCCAGGCAGTCCGCCTAGCTCAGTGCAATCAGCTATGACTGGTATTCATATTCCTGCTGCTCCCCACCCCGCCCACATCAGCCAGTTGTGTTTAATCTACTGATTCACATTGGATGAAAAGGAATTGTTTCGAAATACTTTAGGATGCAGCTTTTTAAGTGTTCCTGCTTGCAAGTCTATCCTCTCTCCCAAGCACAGCTCAACTCAACAGGGATGGGAATTTAGGATGATTCATATCAAATGTTTTCCTCTAAGTGCAAAATAATGCTTTGCACAAATAAAGGAATGCTTTCTCCACCACAAAGAGGTTACATTTTCAAGCTCTTGCAAACGGGTAGAAACCCTTCTTGGCATAAGGCCAACATTTGGTCCCAAGTGTAAATATTCTGGAAAGCCTGACCTTCTTGCAATAGTTTTAACTGGCTTTATGCAAGCCATCCAAATCTTTTTTCTCACCTCAATGTAGTCCACCATGACGGTCAGTTTCCTTACCTAAATCTACTTCTGAATCATTTTCACCATCTTTCACAGGTGATCTCCCTTCTCACTATTCCCTCAGCTCTTCTATTGCTATGACTTCTGGACCTGCCCCTGGCTCTTCAAGGCATCTCAAGGGTGCCTCCCACTGCCTCCACCACTGCCCCCCATTGCCCAACTTCCCACAGTCCAAACCCTCCTCTTTCCTTCCCTATTGGCCACATAGGCCTTAGTGCTACACCAGCCTCGACTTCCACTGATTTTGGAATAAAACCCTAGGTGTTGCCTTCAGGTGTATGCCGTTCGTCTCCCCACCCCCAATTCTTCTTTCCAAACCAGAGTATTTCTCCCTTGGTTTTGCTCCCCAAACCAAGCTCACTGTACCCCTGACCCTTGCCCTGTAACCCTTCTCTGACTTTCCTCATACAGGCTTCTTGTCTGTCCCTGAATGAAAGGAGCAGGGGTGGACAGGATGAGGGAGGAAAGGCAGAAGCAAGACTCCTGGACTACCTTGGGTCATTGTGTCTTCCTTTCAGCGGTCAACCAAGATATTTCTAATCATATTGTTCTGCAAAATTACTTCTGGGAAACCTAGTTAATACCACAGACCTACCCGCCAGCACAATCCAAAAGCAGGTACGCTGCTTCAGGTGAGTGTGTCAATGTTGTCCCTTCCACACTGTAGAAACCCCTTCCCTTTTGTGTTGTGTCCTCTGGGTTGTTTCTTGTCAAGAGCTGTGCTTTATTTAGTTCTTTTTTTCTTTCTTTTTTTGTACACCATTTTTTCTTTATGAGGAAATTCAGCCTGGTCACATTATCAAGAAAAATCTGTCAAAAATCAGTTTCCACATGGTAATCACTTACATGTCTCTTAATTACAACAGAATCTCCTGGTCTAGCTTGGTGGTGACAACCACCTTTCGTATTTTTTTGGACAATTACAGACTTGGCACATGATCTGTTACGTTAGGTGTAAAATTACTACAGATGATGTAAACAGTGGTCTATGGATTCCTTATTTTCAAACAGGTGGAATGTAATTAATACACAACATTCAAATAAAACTCACTGAGTCACTGGTTGGCGTACACATTATATCTGCATCTTTCTGAAAGTTGAGGAGACCATCTCTATGGACAGAGAAGGCCCGTAGGTAGCTGGAATTGTGCTTTCATGTCTAATAAAAATATCAAACAAACCAGAATCAGTCCAATCATGCAGCACTGGTGTTGAAAATGTGTCCAAAATTTGTACACCTCAGCTATTGATTACTTGATGTAAATAATTGAATATAGCATCAACAAGTACAAGATTAACATCTTCTTAGCGATGAAGATCAGAATACATTCAAAGGTCCACCAGAGAAATCCACCAGCAGCAGGAACGCACGCACACACTTTGGACAAAGGGACAGGTTACTGGCTTTGTCTGCATTACAACTTTCCCATGGTCAGAGGAGGCACTTTCACCTCCAAGAAAAAAATGAAAAACTGTACGCCTATTTCAGGGTGGCCATATTGGAAGCAAACTGCCCTTAATACTTATTTTTGTGCAGGTTTACATGTGATTTTTTGCAGTCTAGGCTCAGAGCGTTTGTGTTTTCCAAATTACTACCGAGAGCTCTTGGATTTGAAACAAGAGTGGGATTAAATTTAGTATTTTTAACAGATTTCCTTTCTGCTAATCAATAAATAGTTGTGAGCACATCTAAAATACCTATTCTATGCCAAGGGTGTGTGGTAACACCCTGGCTGGGGGCTGGGATATTGCCTTTGACAAGCTATCTCTATCAGAGCTACAGAGAAGGCACTCCTGGAAATGAGAATGTGATTCAAATGCAATAGCCATAAGGAGCCGGTACCACTCCCACCAGGGGATGTGCTGTCAGCAGCAGCTTGACTCTACAAGGCTACGGTGGGTCTTTAAAAGGTTTCAGTCCCTGGGCGAACCCACATGGACGAGGATCATCCATCCTTCCATGGCTATGCCTGAGTTTCAGTCGGCAGATGGGCATCCAGGAGAGGGTTCTTTCTCAACTTCACGATCCCTTGTTGAAGTAGACAGACCGTAATTCAGGCTGGCTCTCTTGGATCCTGGCTTGCAATTCAGTCTCCAAGCTTGTCACAGACATGCAACTTTTCTGAGGAAACAGTGCACAGCACAGAGGTGTAGCAAGCACCAAGCGGAAGCCAACCTGTCCAACTTGAATAGGCGCGCTCATCCACAGGAACCTCTTTAAAAAGACTTTCCTTTTTTTTTTTTAAACTTTTTTTATTTTAATTTATACATATATATATATTTCACAACAATCACTTCATTGAGGTCCCTGGGGGTCCCCCACCACCTCCCCTCCCTGGCTACTCCAGCTGGTCCCCTCCCGCAGTTGTGTACTTTCATTTGGTTGTCCATATATTAGTGAAACCATTTGGTTTCTGTTTTTTTCCTTCTGACTTGTTTCTGCCAGTATGATTTCTTCTAGGTACATCCATGTTTCCAGAAAATCATTGAATTTGTCATTTTTTATTGATGCGTAATATT
>PVHY01027312.1:0-16350 GCA_004024945.1 Uropsilus gracilis
GAGAGAAAAGAGGGAGGGGAAGGGGAAGGGAGGGAGAGGGGGAAAGAGGGAGGGGAAGCAGGATGAATTTAACTATTCATATATGAGCCAAGGTTGTATGGAGATAAGAAAATAAATATTTTTTTTAAAAAGTAAATAATAAATAAAATAAATCAAGCTGCCTTCCAGATGGACACTGTGCCTGTTTCATCTGAAAACTGGAGCCCGTCCACACCAGTCAACGGTCTCTGCCCCTAAACTGCACTTGACCAGCTATCTGGTGATGAGGGCTGTTCTGCCAGTGGTGCTAGCAAAGGTCAACCTCGAGGGCCTTTGAACCTGCCACTCCTTCTGCCCTGAAACATGACTCCCTCTTCTTTGAGTCAATGTGAAAATATCAGCGAGTGTCTCTTATTTCAGCAGCAGCTCCACGCCCACCTTCCAGCGTCCTTCTCTGCTGCATTTAGCTCTTCTCTTCAAATAATAGCTCATACATTGAGCTTGTTTATTTTGATTACTGTTTATCTCTCCTTAGAAGATTCAATTTCAAAAGGTGTCAGTTCTCTCTTATTTGCAAATTCAGCAGGATCCCAATAAAAATATCTGTAGACACTTGAGGTCATAAACAAATGGATACTAGAGCTTCATATGCAGAAAGGCTGAAGAAATAACTGATGGAGGAAAACTCTGAAATAGAAAAGCAATGGAACCTGTAATATCACACAATAGAATATATTGTAAAATGCTACAATAGTACTACAGAGGCATATTGATGGACAAACTGATAGAGCAGAAAATAAAACAACATAAGGAAATTTAATACATGGAGAGAATATTTTAAGTCATTGGGGAAAATATACACTTTTCAATAAATGTTTTGGGGGCAATTTGTTAGCCATCTGGGAAAAACTGAATAAATCCAAAGCATTATGTAAATGGTGTGACATCCCTAAAGATAATTTTACACAATTTTTAGATAGAAATTAGATAAGCTGGAGTTGTCAAGAACTTAAGAAAAATAAGACTTTTGATTAGGAGATCTGACATTTTAGATATTAAAACCTTATGTAAATCTATGGTAGCCAAAAACTATGGATTTGACACATGTACATGTTTATCTACAATCACACCCTCTCTTTGGATAGCCTAGCGGGTTCTCTATCCCTGTTTGTGGAAGATAAGATATAATCTTCAATTCAACAAAGTAGTGTCTTTAAATGATCTTCCTCCTTATAACTTAATTATCTTCTAATTTCCTAATATTTGAATTATTTCCACTAATATAAATAATGCACCAATGAACAAATTTATAGAAAATATTTACTAGGGTGAAAATTATATTCTGTCTTTAAACAAATGTGCCTGTGTGTATGAATGTGTGTGTATATATAAGTGTGTGTTGTATATGCATAGATAATGAAGTATAAATAATAAAGTCTGTGCATGGAAACACACACATAATTGCATATACTCGATACTCACAGAACAACATGGAAGAATCATTATATTAATGAAAAATTGAAAGTTCATTGTCTCACATGAAACTCACAATATTGCAAAACCAAATATAAAGCTGGTGTGACCTATAGGGTCAATCTATAGGGAAAAAGGGAAAAAAGGGAAGAATAAATACACATCTGCCGTGGTCACCGTGGAGAACGGTGCCTGAGGGAAGGGGTGAGGATTGCAATCAAGACGATCGAGATCTCTTAGGCAGGAGAGCACAGCGGCTTTTCTCTTGATCCACTGGCCCCGAGTTTATTTTTCATACAGCTTTTATACAATTCATGTAACACAGTTCAGCAGTTACAACAGTCTTTTGCTTGATGTCAGTTTTGCTGGGGGCTAGCTTTCTGTAGGGTCTGTTTATCTAGGATAGATGGCGATCCCTAGACCCTCTGTAGGACGCCTTTATTATTTAAACTGATATAGTTTACAGGGCTTCCTGATATCTATGCTTGACTCTGGTGGGCAGGAATTTATAGTTCCTCATATTTGTGAGGATTTGTTCGGTGGGCGGCCTTCCCCCCCCCCCCCATCTCATATATGGTGGCTACTGGGTAGGTGGGAGAATGAGTGCACTGGAGGCTGACAGGCATATGCAGGAAGTGGGGGTAGGATGGATCAAGAGCAGGCCTGAGGTGTCAGCTTAGGAAAGGCCTGCTTGCAAGTTCAGGTAGTCCTGGCAGCTGAGAGTTGGGATTTGACCTTCCCTCAGTACTGATCCCAGTGGCTCACTTACCCATTTGCACAAACAATGTGGTTTAAGCCAAATGCCCACTCTCCTTCCAGCAGCCTTGACTTTAGCCCATGCTGGGCAGAGGAAGCCCAAATGTCTAAATGACCAAACCCTTAACACTAGTCTCTAGTGAGACTTCCTGATGGGCTACATTTCACACGTGTTGTCACAACTCATTGCTGGAAGAATTAGATCCGTCTTCTATGACTCTCCTGGGAGAGGACTTTTGGAAACTAGTGCCTGCCTTGCTCATACCTTTTCTTTTGCTGATTTTTCTAAGCCATGATGATGACTATTCTGAGTCTGAGTTCGCCTAGTGACTGGACCTCAAGTTGATCCTTAGGAATTCCTTTCAGTTGGGCATGGTGGTGTGCACCTATAGTCCAGGTGCTGGGAGGCAAGGGGCCTGGGCTCACTTGATTTAGCGGGTTTGCGGTAACCCTGGGCAACAGAGTGAGACCTGATCTTAAAAAAGCAGCTGGGCACAGTGGTACGCACCTGTAATCCCACCTACCTGGGAGGCTGAGGCTGGGAATCGCTTGAGTCTGCGGGATCAGGACTACCCCAGGCAAAACAACGAGACCTAGTCTCAAAAAAAAAAAAAAAAGGAATTCCTTTCAGTGTGGCTCTACAGGGGTTCATTTCAAGTATCTTTCATATGTTGCAAATATTATTTCCCAGCTAATCAAAGGGGGGGAGGGTTGAACAGGAGTTTCCCAAATAAAGATGAGATGCTGTTATGTGGAAAGATTTCCAATAGCATGAAATAGGATGACAATATCTTAAGTCAAACAACAGCATATCACATTCAAGAAACTGAAATTACAGGCAGAAGGCAGGATGAAACTGGAGACGTAATCAGAAGTAGCCAAGGTTGTGATTCCATGAGATGTTCTGCTTAGTTATCTTTAGTCTATGTCTCCCTCTAGTTATTGCTCCTTTTCTTAATTTTCACTTCTGAGGTCCTGCAGGGACTCTGTATCTCACACCTCCTCTATCTAGTTTATCCTTCATTGCATTAATTGAGAAGACTGTGAGTTACCTTGCACCTTGGTTGAAAATGAATAAACTGCCTCTGTGTGGGATCTTTGACTCCAAGTTCAAGTTTGTCTACCATGGAAAATGCCCTCCAAACCTAAGCAATTCCAGGGCACTCTTTGGTCCTCATTTTCTTGAGATTTTTTTCTCCCTATTTCAATGTGCTTTCAAAATGTTTCATCGCTTTCATGCTCATAGCCAGCATTTGCGGTGGGTTTCAGTACAGCGAAGGTCTGCAAAATCTCGTCCCTCTTATCCCCTAAAACCTCTAAACATTTTGCATTCAAATCTTTCCTGCCACCTTCTGAACTTTTGCTCATGTGGGTATTTGGTACTGTGTTTCTCTTGGTTACCATTCACGATAGTTTTCCTCTGCAGTTATTGGTTTGTTTAATAACAACAGACCTTTATTTGTCTGCTTCACTGGAGGTTAGGATGAAGCTGCTTTCTTCTGAAAGGAATTTGCAGTTCCATTGCCAACTGCCTGGAGACACGCTAACCCATTGCCTTAAATTCCAACTTAAAACAGTTTTTCTGTTTGAGGTTTTCCACATCATTCAGGTATTAAGAGTTGGCTCACAGACATCTCGAAGGAATTTTTTTCCCTCTTGTCACTCAGTTCCTGTGTTGATGGAGGCCAATTTCCTTGTCCTTCTTTTCTTCCCTAGCCCACACCCAAACTTTGGATACATTTCTCTTTTTTGTTTTCTATTCTTCTTTTTATATTTCCACCACTTCACCCAGGATGCTGCCCTTTGACCTCTAGCTTTCTAGAAGGTTCTCACATAAGACTCTGGAACAAGGTCATCCCACAGTTTGTCTAGTTACCAAAAGCAGAGCTTTGTGGCCTCTGAGGCCAACAGATGCTCACAGGGCCATTTCAGTTCTTCCTCATGCCTCTGGCTTCCTGCTTCTACCTGTTTTAACCTCCAAGGACTCCTTTTACTGCCTATTAAATTTAGCAAGACAGATAAAAAGAAAATGTAAGCACTTTAGCTAGGACTGCTAAATGTCAGGGCACAGAGTGCTTAAGAAATCTGGCCTACAATTCTGCAAGAAAATTTATCATTTTAAAGTGTCACCAAGCTGGGCGTGGTGGTGCATGCCTGAAAGTCAAAGCGCTGGGAGGCTGAGGCCTGGGATCGCTTGAGTTCTTGAGTTCAAGACTACTCCAGGCAACATAGCAAGATCTGGTCTTGAAAAAGCAGCCGGGTGTGGTGGCATGCAACTGTAATCCTAGCTACCTAGGAGGCTGAGACTGGGGATCGCTTGATTTCGCAGGATTGGGACTACCCTGGGCAACATAGTGAGACCTAGTCTCAAATAAATAAATAAATAAACAAACAAACAAACAAATAAATAAATAAATAAACAAACAAATAAATAAAGTGTTACCTGCCCACAGGCTTTAGAGGGGCTCAGGAAGCAAGACCATAGTTCCTGAACTGTGTACCATGGGGCCCTGGAAGCCCTCCCTGATTCCCAGTGAAGGTTAAGTTCTTCTTCACCACCATTTGGCATCACAAATGCTAATTTCCTCATCTGCACGCACAATTCTCTCTCTCTATTTTTTTTTTTTTTTTGAGACTAGGTCTCGCAATTTTTGCCTGTGGAACCACAGGTTCACATTGCTCGGGGTATCATGGACTCAAGGGATCCCCAGCCTCAGCTTCCCAGGTAGCTGGGATTACAGGAACATGCCACCATGCCCAGCTATATTTTTTTGGAACTAGGTCTCACTACGTGCCCCCAGTGGGACTCTAACTGCAATCTCTAGCCCCGGCTGTGGCTTTCTAGGCTGCCACTTACAGGCATGCACCACCATGCCCAGCCCACAATTCTCTTTTCTAACGTATCCTCTTGATGACTAATTCATTTTTCTCTATAAATCTTTTATGGAAAACAAGTGAAAACAATATGGCTAGGTATATGAGACTGTTAACAAGGTTTTAAACTTTACATCTTCTGTCTTTCCCATTAAAATAAAAATGAAACAATAGAACAAACCTTCACTCAGAAGTTCTTTTGGGTTTAAGGTGTCCTTGAATCTCAACAACTTCTGGATGTTACACCAGTACAATCATTATGAAACAACTAAATGCAAATAATTTAGCATATACTTATGTCCCAGCAACTCAAGAACCTTTTCAAAAAATAATACAGAATAAATTGAAGAAACAAAATTGCTTCCATTCTTCAACAGCACATTTGCTACCAACCCAGGGCAGTGTGCCTTTGGGCACTGCACAGCTTCTTGAATCTTGAAATCAGAATGGACAGCTGCACCCAAATTTCCTGAGGTGGATTTTTTCCCCAGTACTTCTTTTCTATGCCAGCAACTATCAGAAACTCAGCTTTTCAAGCCATGATCTCTCCAAATGGAAAGTAGTCTTTGCTGACGTCAGATTTGTGCATTGCTTTCTGCTGGAAACCTCTATGGCGCTCCTGCTCCACTTCTAGGGCCATTTTCTTTGTTCATCCTAAGACTTTCATCCTGAACTCACTACTCTGCTCCAGGGCACTTAGTGGCATATAGTTTAGAAACTACAGCCAAAACTCCAGTTTCCCTGTGATACCTGGTTTATCTCTCTCTTCTCTTTGGAGACCTCCTGAAATAGGTTGTTTATAAATCCTCCCCATCCCATTGCAATCTAATGTGTGCCCCACCCTCTTGCTGAAAGCTGCTCTCACCAAAGTCACTCAAAACACTTGTTTACTAATTGAATAAAAAGTTCTAGACCAGCCGAGTTTGATGGCATGTGCCTGTAATCCAAGCGCTGGGAGGCAAGAGGCCAGGGATGCCTGAGTTCTCAGGTTCAAGACTATCCTGAACAACATAGAGAGACCTGGTCTCAAAATAAAGCAGCCAGGCACGGTGGCAGACACCTGTAATCCCAGCTACCTGGGAGGCTGAGGCTGGGGATCACTTGAGTCCATGGGAACGGGACTATCCTGGGCAAAATAGCTAGACCTAGTCTCCAAAAAAAAAGTTCTAGACCATAAATAAATAAATAATCTAATGTTAGGGCAACAGTTGAGACTTTTGACTGCCATGTTTAACATGCTTTCCTTGTAAAAATGCTTGGCTTTCTCTCATTTTCGCTGCTGCATTTCCTTTCAAAGCTGCTATTGTCGTGTCTTATCCCTGTTGCTTGGCCAGTAGAACAGTCAAACTACAAAAGTAAGTAAGGCAGGAAGAGTTCAATATTGTACAGAAGTGAATGGGAAATCCTAGAAAGAAACCCATCTATACTGCTCAGCAAGCACTTCTTCATCAGAATATCTTGAGAGGAATAAACTATCATTGAGCAAGGAATGAGGGTGAATGAGATCAAAAGCATGAATCGTAAGGAGCACAATTTCCCCGAAGGCAGAAATAAAGGATTTGAAGTTCTACCTTGCTTGTTTATAAGACTTTGTCTCTCACTCAGCCAGACTCACCCAGCAACAAATTCTAGAACGTCTCCAGCCTACCACTATGCCGCAGGACTTGGCTTATTCTGGACAAGAGCAGTGCCTTTGACTGTATTTCTTCCCTGTTTTAGGGACTCTCTGACGTCCAGTAAGTGGTGAAAACCTATTCTCTCCTTATTCCCAAACTTTATTTATTTATTTAATTTTTAATTTTGTAATTATCATATAATATCAGTCATGTTTGTATGGTTGCATTGAACACCTTATTATCCAATTAACCCCCATTCCCACTTCCCCCCCTCTGGTCACTCCAACTCCTCTCACAACAGGCTGCTGGTCCATGTCCAGCCTTTTGGTCTTTTTCTAGAATTATGTACTTTTTTCCTGGGTGTGGGTTTGCACTCCTGGAAAGCAACAGATGAGGTTGCTCGGATCTCCAGGAGTGGCTGAGGCAGAGTCAGGCCAAGCATGTTGGGAACTTGCTGTCAGACAAATGTGTGGTGACTTCTCCAGGACCCTTTCTGTCACTTGTTGCTGGTTCTTTGCCATGCAGTTCTGATATCTGGTTTTAGGAGTGCAACTCCATCTGATGGCAGTGAGGCATTCGCTGCTGGGAAGACTTCCCCAGGTAGTTGGTCCATTTCCTCTCCTCTCTCTTGTTAGCAGTTCTGAAAAAGGGTCGTAGCCACTTGCAGTGACTTTCTCCCCCCATTGATTGGTAAAGGAGGGAGCCTCTTTCACATTGCACTTATTCCTAAACTTAATCCCAGTTCCAGGTGGTTTAATGACTGTGCCAACAGTGAGGACAAATGCTTTACCTGGTAGTGCTGAACAGTGCTCCATGAACTATTTCAGAAAAAAATTTTGAGCTTATTGTTGTAAATAAAACCATGGTTTCCCCATTGCGAGCATGCACACACACACACACACACACACACACACAAATATTATCCAGTCACGAGAAAGAAGGAAATGTTGCCATTTGCAAGAACATGGGTAGGTGAAACTTAAGGACATTATTCTTTTATTTATTTATTTATTTTTGAGACTGGGTCTCGCCATGTTGCCCAGGGTAGTTTCAAACCTGCAGACTCAAATGATCCCCAGCTTCAACCTGTCAGGTAGCTGGGATTACAGGCATGTGCCACCATGCCCAGGTGTTCTTTTTAGAGACTAGGTTTCGCTATGTTGCTTCGTCTCAAACCTGCGGACTCAAGTGATCCCTGACCTCAGCCTCCCAGCGCAGAGATTACAGGCGCACACCACCACGCCTGGCTTAGGAGGACATTATTCTAAGTGAAGTAAGCTAGACACAGAAGACAAACATTTCTTGATTTCACTTATATGAAATAAAAAAAGGTTGGACTCAGAGTATGGTCAACATAATCTCTCATTTGGAAAATGTGGGGAACGGTCAGAGGCTCTGACTATAGGTTGGAAAGGCTGTAGAAGTTTTAGTCACCAAAATTCTTTTTTTAAAAAAAGTATTTCATTATTCAAAAGTCTTCTGGTTATGAGCCTCTGATTAGCTTCCCAGGTATCTTGATGTGGAAGACTTTGCTTGCATAGTAGGTCAGGGGGAGTCTGGGAACTGGCAGGGCCCTGTCACAAACTAAGTCAATTCTTGGGGTAGTTTTTCAGTCTTTGTGTGTGGTTATTATTATTTTGTCTGGAAGGTTCTGATCTACTCTGATACACAACCAGAGTTACAAATATACCCACATCTGAGTATCATGATGATAACAAGCTTCTGTGACCCTCTGAGGCCTTATTTAGATGGCTGTCTTGATGCCATCTTTCCTTGTGCCCTTGTTCTATAATGAGTATTTGTAGAAGAGAGTCAGATTGAGCCTAGAAGCAAAGAAGTACCTCTTGAGGTGACGTTACATCTGTTACGACATGGTGAGCCTTCATGCTGTCTAGAGCAACCTGAGAATTTAGTCACTTTCTCAATGATCTAAAATGAATGAAAAGTTCTATTGTTGACACAGTCTCTGTCATTTCCCAGTAATGACATCATAGGGCAACATACCCCTTTTCTAGAGCAACTTGTAGTAACGCTCATATTCAAAGTATCGGGAAAATTTGGAGGCTACAACTGTAGGCTGGGGGAACACTTGGGTCAGGAACATGTGTGTTAGAAATAAGGGAAGAGTCATTGAAAAGGAGAAGATAGGATGTGATGACTGATTCACAGGGGTAAATATTGAGCTTAACCCAACAGTCTATGGAAGCTTAGAAGGTTGGTTTTGTTTTGTTTTGTTTGTTTTTTGGTGTTTGGTTGTGACTATGTGACTTCCACTAATGTGTGGTGTTCCTCTTCAGTCATTTGAAGAAACATCTCTTCCAAAGACAACAAAACACACTTAGTTTAAGTGAAGTTGGTAAAAGTAATTGTTTACAGCATACTTTCAGCATCAATTCTCTCATACACTTATTTTCAATATAAAATTTGGTGAATTATTTTGTGCCATTTTTAAAAGAGATAAAAAATTGCCAAGTTATTAAAAAGGGGCAAAAATGTTATTTTAAAAACCCTCCCTATTCCACTTTTGGAAATCTACTTAAAGGACACCAAACACTCATTCAAAAGGACACCAATACTTATATGTTTATGGCAGCACTATATACAATAGCCAGGATATGTAAACAACCCAAATGCCCCCAAATAAAGAATGGATCAGAAAGCTGTGGTATGGTTACACAATGGAAAATTATTCAGCAATGAAAAAGACAAATTTGATGCATTCACAATAACAAGGATGTACTTAGAAGGAATCATGTTAGTGGAAATAAGCCAGAAAGAAAAAGAGAAATACTGGATGATCCCACCAACATGCAGGATATAGGGAAAACAAGCAAACGAAAACACAAGAAAAAGCTAAAACTAAAAAACTGACAGCAGAACTAAAACATAAAACAAAGTGGGGGGACGGGCGAGCAAAATGAGGGGAGGGGCGAGCACAAATGATTAAGAAGATGGTTCACAGGTGACAAGCTGTTGGGATAACTTCAGGGTATACAATGATGTAAAAATATATACATGTGCAATCAATTAAAAAATAAAATAATAAAGCATACTAAAAAAAATCCTCCCAATTCTAGTGTTAATAACGCCATCTTTATTATTTGTATCGCCCTTTAATCTTTTTAAAAATTTATTAATTTATTTTTTTTTATTCTTTAAATCACAACTTTGATAAATGGTTCTTGGGATGCCTCCCCTTCTCTTCCCCCTCTTTTTTAATATTATTTATTTTGTTCTTTAGATCACAACCTCAGTATGTGGTTTTTGGGATACCTCCCCCTCCCTCTCCTCAGGTGCTCCCACCATTCTCTCAACCCCACTCTTTGTTGTTTACTAGTCTGTACTAAGTCCATTAGTCTCTTTCTTTCCCATGGCAGTATCTTTCACTGGGTGAGGGACTGTGTTGTTGGGACCAGGTGAACCTTGCTGGTAGGTTTTCAGTCTTAAGATTGCATTGGGTGGCTGGTCTATATCTATCTGTGGTCTGTTCATGCTTTCTCATTAGAGGCTGACTTCTCAAATCTCATCTCTGTCATTTTACTGCTTTATCTTATGGTTCTGGCATCAGATTTAGGGGGTTTCACTCCTGCCAGTGTCGGTGAAGAGATTTCTCTGTGGATACAGGCATCCGTGAGTGGCCATTGTAGATCGTCTCCTCTGTCTCATTTTGCCACTTTGCTGTGGGGCTGATGCCCCCAGTTCTTGGCCCTCTTCTCCTTTCCCGTAGTGTGGGGAGGGGGCTTCTTGGTCTTCTAAAAGATATCTCTGAAACAAAGTCAGGTCTTCTGGACCCGGGGAGCATGTAGGTGCACCTCATGACACCGTGTTTCCATAGTTGTTTCCCCTGTCTCGCATGCACTGGTTCTCTTGATTGTCCATCTGCTTTGTCCAGGTCAGGCTTGTGCACTGGGTTTTTACCTGGTCCCTCACCCATTCTGTGATGGAGTTTGTAATATGTATGTTCTTCCTCCTCCTGAAGATTAGCTGGGGTGAGAGTGAAATGGAAGGGGCATCCCCCCACACACACACACCCATGCACCAGTACCTCCCTGCACAACCCCCCTGGGGTGGGCGTTGGGGGAAACATGCCTCGGCCTATCTTGGCTGCAGTCGGCAGCCCCATGCAACAACCATCCACTGGTGAATGGGGCTAAAAACCCACCCGTCCCCCCTCCTGGGATCTCCAGGTTTTGGGGGGGTTTACCCCAGGGTCATCGCTGCCTTTGCTCTCTGCTGGGTGTTGCCACCAGCTACCATAGCTGGCCATGAAGCATGGGAGCCCAGAAACCCCTGCACACCTAGCCCACAGACTCACCCACCTTGGCCTCACTGAAGCACATCCCTAGGGTTCCCCCAGCCCCCAGACCTAGGGCAGGAACCACCAGTGTCCACGGGGTTTTGCAACCAGCCACCATGGCTGGCTGCAGGGTGTGGGAGACTGGATTCTTCATCTCTAGTGCAGGTCTATTGAGGTTGGAGTAAACCCGAGGGGGAACCCCCCTGCCCCAAGCCCACACCCTGGCAGAGGTTCTTAACCCCCATCCCCTGCCCACATGAAGACAGAGGCCAGCTTCCCCAGCCTGAGATCCCTGGACCTGGAGTCCAGGGGACCCTGAGGTCCTGGTGGTATAGGACTCCCCCTCCCCCCCCACCAGTGGCCTAGGCCGCAGCGGGGGTGTGCTGGATGTCTTCTCCAAGGGCCTGCCTGGTGGGAAAGGCACCCTTTTGGTCTTTGCATTGATGCTATTAGAGCCAAGATACATGGAAGCATTTTCTTCTCCTTTGGACGAAGTAGCCAACACACACTGTTCCCACAGTCCTAGTCTGATTCCAAACATTAAAAGTTTTTATTGTGAGTCAATACATATGGCATAAAATTAACCTTTTTAGCTTTTTTAAGTATAAGTGTATAGTTGAATGGCTTATATACTAAGCATGATGTGCATTCATGCTGTTGCCAACTATCAACACTCACTGCTCATCTCCAGAACTTTTCATCTTCCTCAAATGAACTCTTTACTCTTTGAATACCAACCCTCTTCCCTTCTCCATTCTACCCTGGAAATCACCACGTTACTATCTACAGATCTGACTATTCTAGGCATCTCATGTAAGTAGACTCATGTAGTATTTGTCTTCTTGTCTCACTTAGTTCACGCAATACAACATCTCTAAGGATCACTCGAGCTATAGCATGCATCACAACTCCCTTTAATTTTTTTTTTTTTAGACAAAGTCTTGCTATGTTGCCCTGGGTGGGTCTTGAACCCCTGGGCAAGTCTCAAACCCGCGGACTCAAGTGATTCCTAGCCTCAGCCTCATTCCATAGGCTGCAATTAAAGGTCTGCACCACCATGTCCAACCCTAGAACTCCCTTTGACCTTAATGCTGAATGGTATCCTACTCTGAACACACCACATTTTATTTGGCCATTTGTCTTTTGCAACTTGGGTGACTGTCACCTCCTAGTTGTGAATGCTCTTAGGAACATGGGTGTGCAAAAGTATGTTATGTTCCAGTTTTTGCTTTCCATTCTTGTGGGCTGACACTATAACTACTTTCAGTTCAAATTTTGAAGAATCACTTTACTGTATAATATTTCCATATTTTATACTTTGATTCACTAAACTATTCCAAAAATATTTCCCAAGGAATCTCAAACTTTTAGACCTTCCATTGGCCGGGTATTAGTTCTGGCTTAGACAATGCGTTAGGGTTTTTGTCCATTTAAAAATAATTCACATGCATAATTAAAAACTTGTTTTAGGACTGGGTGTGGTGGCGCATGCCTTTAATCCCAGCCTAGGATGGGAGGCCAAGACTGGAAATCTATTGAGTATGCGGGTTCAAGACCCACCCGGGGCAACATAGCGAGACCTAGTCTCAAAAAATAGCTGGAAATGGTGGTGCATGCCTGTAATCCCGGCTACTGGGAGACTGAGGCTGGGGATCGCTTGAGTCTGGGGTACCTCGGGCAACGAGAGTCTGCAGTTCCCTAGGCAACATAGCGAGACCTAGTCTCTAAAAACCAAACAAAAAACAAAACTGGTTTTTGATGAGTACTACCCCATACCTAGGAAGTGCCCTGTCCAAAGGAGTAAGTCCTCTTTAGCTGGACATCTACTTTCAATGTGATGGCCACTAGCACACAAATTAATCAGAGTGAAATATAAAGTCATTTCTTCCGTTGCCCTTGCTGTATTTCAAGAGCACGATAGGCATCAGGACTAGTGTTACTGAGGTGCGCAGTCCAGATATAGAACATTCTCAGAATTTTGGAAAGTTCTGTGGTGAGTCCTGCTGTAGGTTGTTTTTGAGTCTGACATCTTGGCCGGGTCTGAAACAGAGCCTGAGTTACTCCCAGGAATGATTACATCTCCAAGGACAAGTCATTGACAACTGCATTTAGAGGGAAAAGCCATAACCCCAGACTGTGAGTTTCATGATTGACAGCTGAACTGGAACATTTCTGCCTACTGGTCCCTACGTCACTCTTTTTCAGAACACACATCAGCCATCTAAAGTTTCTTGGTGACAGTCACAGAACCCAAACTGGTCTATCAAATTCCTTCCCTTCCCCTTAGGAATTTGGAACTGGGAGAAGAAATTTGCAGTGGGGTCCTGTAGATGTCTAGAACTATCAAACCAGGAGCAACTGCCAATTCTAAGAGCTGGCTAAGGCTTGAGAAAGAAAATGCATGCAGGTAAGCAGAGAGCAGGCTGTCTTTGGGCTTTCTGTAGTCATGGTCAGGTTCTTTTCTTGGACACAAATGTACTTTTGAGTGTGGGTTACAGGAGAAAAAAACCACAGCCTAGTGTTGAATTCTTCTATGCTTCAACTGGCTTGAATTGGCTTGTCATACTGGGACTTGGAATCCTTCAATACGTGTGCATACTTGTGTTGTTGAGAGTCGAACGCAGGGTATAAAGAAAGGACGATGAGAGAGATGGCTTAGCTATGGTAGCTAAGGATCGACTGGAAGTAATGAACCAGATGACCATTTATTAAATAAAGAAAGGGGTATTTATAAGGAACAGAGCACAATTTACAATGAATTTTATTTTTTTAATCTTTTTAAAAATTTTATTTATTTTTTAGTTTTTTAATATTATTTTGTTATTTAGATCACAACCTCAGTATGTGGTTTTTGGGATACCTCCCCCTCCCTCTCCTCAGGTGCCCCCACCATTCTCTCAACCCCACTCTTTGTTGTTTACTAGTCTGTGTTGAGTCCATTAGTCTTTTTCTTTCCTCTGGCTGTGTCCTTTCACTGGGTGAGGGGCTGTGTTGTTGGAATCAGGCGAATCTTGCTGGTAGGTTTTCAGTCTTAAGTTTGCGTTGGGTGGCCAGTCTGTATTCATTTGTGATCTATCCATGTTTTCTTGCTGCAGGCTATCTTCTCCAATCCCATTTCCGCTGCTTTGCTGCTTTTCCTTATGGCTCTGGTGTCAGATTTAGGGGGTCTCACCCCCAGCCAGGGTCGGTGAAGAAGTTTCTCTGTGAATACAGACGTCTGTGAATGGTCTTTGTAGATCATCTCCTCTGCCTCAGTTTGCAGTTTTGATGTGGGGCCGATTACCCCATCTTTGGTCTTCCTCTCTTCTCCTGTAGCGTGGGGAGGGAGCGTTGTTCTCCTAGAAGGCATCTCTGAAATGAGGTCCCAGGTCTTCGTGACATCGTGGTGTCTCTACAGTTGTTCCTCTTGTCTCGCATGCACTGGTTCTCTCGGTTGTCCAGCTCAGGCTAGAGGGCTGGATTTTTGCATGATCCTTCACCTGTTCTATGATGGGGTTTGTGTTGTGCATGTTCTTGCTCCTCTTGAAGTTTAGCTGGGGTCAGAGTGAAATGGAAGGGGCTCCTCCCCCCAGCCCCTACTGGTACCTCCCTGCACAGGGGTGGGGCCCAGATGGCTGAACCTGCGCCCTTCCATGCTCCCCTTGGGCTGGGAGCAGGGGGCAACATGGCTCACGGATCATGGCTGCAGATGGCTGCCCTGTACTGCAGCCATTCGCTGGTGGGTGGGGCCACCAAAACCTCCACCCCCATCCCCTACTCCAGAGCTCGCCCGGCTTAGGGGGCTTACCCAGGATCCTTCACCCTTTTTGTCCCCCACTGGCAAGTGAGCTCCGATGGCTAGGGACCCTGGTGCGCAGGCAGCCCTCAGCCCTCAGGTGGCTGCCTGCTGGTGGGCAGGACTCAAATCTATGATCTATGAGGAATTTTAAAGGAAGGCAAATGGCGAGGGTGTAATAAAATTGGTTTACAGGTTAACTTATCAGTTTTTTTGTGAGGTAATTGGGGTTACAGGTTAACTTATCAGTTTTGTGAGGTAATTCCTTTACCTAAAAAGGAATTTTTTTAGGTAAACATTGGAGGGATGGCACCACGCTCACTTTTTAGAGGTATTTGTGTCCATTTTCCACGTGTACTTGTATATATGCACAAGACTTTGGTCCTATTTAATGCCAATGGGGCTGTGTACGGCCTTCTAACTCTGGGCCTCCAGCCTTCCTTGAGCCCCTTCTAGACTTAATTTTCCTATCTGCTGTAACTTCCCCCTCCTAAGACTGTGCTTAAAGGTATAGCCCTTTTTAAAAATTTCCTCCCTTGATCAAAGTATGCCCTCTGCTATCTTCCTGGGTGTGGGTGATTTATTAAACCAAGCCACGTCACACGGAACAACTCATTTCATCCTTTAGTTTGTCTTGCACTTAAATCTCCCAGGCTTAAGCAAGTCAGTCAACGCTCACTCATAAACAACTGAAGAAATCATCCCTGCGAGGCCGAAATAGTGAATTTTGAAAGACGGAACCTGGCAGGAATGGAACTGAGCAGGGCACTGAAAGCAATCAGAAGACCAACTTCCCGTGGGCTGATGAGGGACCTCGTGTGGGAGGAAAGGATGAGGCCGTCATCTGTGCCCTGAACCTGAGGAACACACCCCACTGAGGAAAGGGGAGGTAGTGCCTAGGTAGAGAATACTTAGTGTTGTCAAGGAACGGAGGGGCGTGGTGTCGGGTGAACTGAGTAAGAGGAAAGGCAGCATGAGCAGAGAAGGCAGGGCCTCCAGGTAAGACATCATGACTGTACCTGGCGTAGAATGAGAAGTTTTTTTAAAAAATGAGACTCGAGCAAGGGAGTGACCTCATCGACTTCTGGCTACATATATCTGGAGGATGGCTAAGAGGAAGACAAGCAGGGGGGGCTTGTAATGTAAAAATGGGGTTAGAAATGTAGAGCTGGGCGTGGTGGTGCGCACCTGTAATCCACACGCTGGGAGGCAAGAGGTCTGGGATCGCTTGAGTTCACAGGTTCAAGACTACCCCGGGCAACATACTGAGGCCTGGTCTCAAAAAAAAAAAAAAAAAAAAAAAAAACAGCCGGCTGTGGTGGCAGGTGCCTGTAATCCCAGTTACCTGAGAGGCTGAGGCTGGGGATCGCTTGAGTCCGCGGGATCGGGACCGCCCCGAGCCAAAAAAAAAAAGTGATGAAGTTGCAGGTAGTGATCACACCTGGCTAAGCCTGTGGAGTCTGGAGCAAGATGGCGCACACTAGACAGCATTTGCCGCCTTTACTGACCAAGCCGCCGTCCTCCTATTCAAGCTGTCCACGCAACGGGCCGTCCACCCTAAAAAGAACCTGGACCGTCAA
>PVHY01027313.1:0-16379 GCA_004024945.1 Uropsilus gracilis
TTGATGGAGAGAAACATACTTTGCACTCAATCCCAACACTTGGTTTTATCTTGGAGGACTGAACTTGACTCTGGGTGGGGGATGGGAGGAAGTTCAGGCACTTCAAGCTAAGAAGGATGAGTCAGCAGCCCTCAGCTCTGAGGATTAAGATCCAACAAGACATTGGTGCCCTAAGGAAACCGGCTAAGAAAATAAAAAAGAAAGTGAGCCACACCCTGATTGCACTGTAAGGAAGTGATCTTTCGCCTTTGGGGAGGTAGTGGGCGTGGGAGGGCAAGGATCTGAGTGGCCAGGCCAGAAGGTGTGAGCACAGGGCTGGTGCGGGAGCATTGCTCCTCCCTTCTTGGGGCAGCACCCTTTCTGAGGGAAAGGTTTAGATGGCAGGGAGTCAGAGTCAGCTGTGCTCAGCTAGCCTGGACTACATTCCACAACCTTCTCTTTGTCCTCTGGACCTTTGTGATAACACACCTGGGAAGGGCCAGAACTGACTGCAATAGGAACTTGAAACCTGAGGATGCTTATCCCATTTTTTCAGCAGATCATAACCTGCTTAACAAAAACAGAAAACCTAGTTGTCTTAAACTCTGCGTCTCTAAGCCAGATACTGAGTAATCTGATCATCAGTATCGCCTGGGGAGATTAAAAATGAAGGTATGCAGATTTGTGAGCCCCTTTCTAGACACACTGGAACAGGAATTCTGGGATGGAGTCCAGGAATGTGGACTGCCTTAAATTTGCTGGGTGATTCAGTTGGTGAGGGAGGTCAGAGAAAGCCTGATAGGAGGAATCAAACAAACAGAACCTCACACTGTTGATTGAACATCAAAACCCTAGGGATAAACAGAACTCTTCAGAATCAGTGAGAAAAATATAAATATACTCCCCCCCCACCTATAGACAATGGCAATATTTTATTTTTTAAAAGTCCCTAGTTACAGGGAAAGATGTTCATCCTTCTTACCAGAGTATTGAAGCGGCCAGATGTAATTGTTTTTACACAACAAATTGGCAAAGATAAAACATGGTGTAATTCATACCAGGGGAGGAAGGAAGGAAGGAAACCCAGATTCTTGTGCCCTGTTGATGGGAATGAAATTGATGTTTTTAGAGAGTAAACATGCAATCACTATGAAAATTTTAAATAAACATAACTTTTATAACATCAAGGATTTTTTACCTACAGATATAATGGAAAAAGTCAACAAAACATAAGAATTGAAGCATTGTTTATAATAGCAACATCTGGAAACAACCTCTCCATTGATAGGGGCAGTTGTGTATACTGTGGAAGAGCTGCACCATGGATTGTCACTGTTAGGAAAAATGAGCTAGTCTGTAGGTGCTGATAGAGAACTGTCTCTGGCAGGTGCCATTCCACAGAAAAAGTACTGCATGGTTGGAAACCATTTTAGGTCAAACAACATGAGTAGGACAGGTGTTTGTGCTTTTATGTGGAGAGAATTTCAAAAAGGACCACAAGAAAGTAAAATGAAGTGACTTTTAGAGAATGGGAATAAAGGATTGTGTGAAAGAGGTGTCTTTGTTTTTCACCTGGGAACCTTATGAATCATTTGAACATTACCATGAGCAGGTATTTTGTAAAACAAACAAAGAAAAGCAAACCAATATATAGAAGTTAAAGCTTGTGCACACATGGTTGTACCTAGAAGAAATCATATTAGCAGACACAAGTCAGAAAGAAAAAGACAGAAACCAAATGGTTTCACTAATACATAGGACCTAGGAAAAACAAACAAAAGGCCAGGAGGAAAATTCAAAACAGGCTAACAACCAAACTAAAGTATAAAACTTTAGGGAGAGCGGTCAGAGAACCCTGGGGAATACAAAGATGTGAAATATATATGTATATATATATAAATTATTAAAAAATAATAAGATTAAAAAAAAAACTTGTGCGCATACCTGCATAGATACCATGGGTAGGGTAAGCTCATTTTCTAGTCATTGCCCATACAAGATGCCCCTGGTATGCCTGTCCATCTCCTGACCCCCTCTGACTTTTACTGCCATGAGCTTTGACTCACCTCAAGAAAAGAGCACGTTGCCAAGATCTGTGTCTTTCTACTTTCTGTCCCAGGACCTTTACTGTTGCTTTGATTCTGGCGCCAGAGAAGTCCAGAAGGTTCAAAGTCTCAGGGAACGTCCTAGGAGGGTGTGCTGGTGGATCAGTGCCCAGCGCCTGCCCTTCAGTCCATGGCTCTCCAAGGAAGGGTCTGAATTGTCCAGACTCGTAACTCACTTTCTCCATCTCCTCCTTCCTGCTCCCTCACTCCTGCTCTAGGACCAATATCTATTTACACGCTTCACCCAGATGCTTTGTCAGGATGTGCTTTGCAGGAAACCCCAATGAAGAAATTCCACCTTCGAAGCACAGTTCTTAAAAGTAACCATCCCACTCAGCCCACTACACCCCTTAGAATTAACCATCCCAGAGGTTCTGAAGACCTTATGACTGTGAGGGACACCAATGGTGGTGGTGACATCCATCATGATGAAGGTGTGGAGACGTGACCAGCCCTCCGCCAGGTGTTGTACGTGGACTGCTCCTTTCATCATCCCAATCACCTGGGAAGTGGATACTTCTGCTCCCCATTTTATGCTTGAGACAATAAGGGTGGCTGGAGTCATCAAGTACAAGTCTCAGAGGGCTGGATGAACAGGTAGGCAGTACCCAGCTTCAGTTAAGTCAGTTGGTGAGCCTCAGTTTCTCAACTATGTCCCGTGGGTTTCTAGTCCAAGGAAATAGAGGCCAATTAACAAAATTGAGCAAAACCAATTAAGGTGCAAAAGATTAAACATCAGGCATTTTGGGAACTGAGGGATAAAGAAGGAGGAAGTCGTCCCCTGGAGGATCCTCTTCAGCTGGAGTTCAGGAAATCAACCCTGCATCTGTGTCCACAGCCTCGGGCAGGCCATGGCATGTAAATTGGAAGGGTGAGAGGGAGGGGGCAGTTGAATAGCCTGACCCAGGGACAGGTGGGACTCTGGGAGTTGGGACAAAGGAAACTGGCACTCTTCCACTAAAGGAGGGTGCACGGTTCCACCACAGCTCTGTGGGCTTATAGTCCATCTGTCGACACCTCTCATCTATGTGAGATTGTTCAAGCAAACCATTGTGTCTGCTGCGAGCAACAAGTCAGTCCATAACTCTGAGGTTCAAATCTGATGTCACCGAAATCCCCTTACCTCCACCCCATAAATAATCTGAGATCCTTTTGAAGAAGGGGGACCAGTGTTAGCACATTGGCATTTCCCTGCTTAGAAATATCCAACAAAACCCAGGTGGTGATCCCTTGGGGGGAGGGGTATCTGGGGTTGCAGACATCACACACCCCTCTGCTAAGCAGAGTCCTCTTGGGTCTAAGATGATGGCTGCTGCTAGACATGGGTTCCTTGCCTAAACCACAGGGGGCCTGCCAAACCTCATGGCAGAGGGGTCAGAGAAAGGGGCTGATGGGAAATCAATTTAGGAGGAAAAGGAAAACCTTCTGGTCAGCAGAGAGCTCCAGGGACAGAATATTTGTTGTTTTTCAAGTTCCATGTGTTTTTTGAGTAATATTTATTTTAAGCACTTCAACCGGATAGACATGCAAGCATCATCTGAACCCAAGGTTGACCAAAGTCTCTCAGAGAAAGGTATCCCAGACACAAGGCCATTGACTGTGGTCCAGCTGCTTCCAGCTCTGGAGAAGGAGGAATGTCATGTCTGAGCACTGCTGGCTCTGAGGACAGGTGTATGTGTGGAGGTTTCTGGGCTTCAGAGCCCATGGCTCAGGTAAACCCCACAGTGCACAAGTTTCCAACGTGGAGATTCTTCCAATAGCTGTGCTTCCAACCCTCCAAGTCCTAGGAGTGGACACAGTGGCTGCTGGTGGTCATTCATACCTACAGGGATGAGCGCTTTGTGGAAAGGTTTTGAAAGAGACAAGAGGAATACTAGGGGGTAGATTGTGCCACTGCCAACTTTATATGTTCAAGTCCTAAACCTCAATACCTCAGCATGTGCCCCTCGCAGGAAATTCGATCTTCATAGATGTAATGTGCTAAGATGAGGTTCTCCAGCATAATGGACCCCTCATTCAATATGGCTGGTGTCTTGATAAAAAGGGAGAAATTGGGCATGAATGGGCACACAGGGAGAACCCAGTGTGAAGATGAAGGCAGAGATTGGGGCAACAGTTCCATAGGCCAAGGAATGCCAGCAACAGCCACCAGATCACCAGAAGCTGGGCAAGAGGCCTGCCTCACAACCCTTGCAAGGATCTAGCCCTGTTAATACCTTGGTCTTGGCCATCTACTCTCCAGAACTGTGAGACAATAAATTTCTCTTGAGCCACCCAGACTGGGAAAGTGTTACTACAACCCAAGAACATAGTAGACACAGGGAGCCAGGGCTATCAGGCAGACTGTCCAGTAGCTGCAAGTGATGAAAACAAGCTATCCTGAGGGCCAGTAGGAGCAAATCTTTCCCAGTCAGGTCAATACTAATCCCTCCATGGGAGCAGGGGTAGGAAGTCCTGCCTTCCCTAACTTCATTTCAGCAGCAAATTGTCACCTTTCTGTCTGTCATAACAAGAAAGAAAGCTAAACTCCTTCCATCTCCTATGGGCAATCTGCACACTCCATGAAGTAGGCTATTAAGATGATTCATGTTGTTATCCGAGATGGACGGAGGCCACATGACTGGTGATAACCCAGCTTGGGAAAGAAGTCAGAACCCTTATCCTGACCGACCAACTTTGGCAAAATTCAATGTTTCATCTGTCTCCAACCTATCTTTTTTGAAGATTGGCTGATGAACTTCAATCCTCCTACCATGGGGAAAGAACTTTATAATTTGCTTTTTTTCCCAAATTGTCTTCTTGAAAGTTCCACTCTCTAAAGATGTAGCTTCACACTGGCATACATGGGGAGAATCCAGCATGAGGGCTATGAGTCAAGGCTATGTCATCTTCTGTTATATAGCCTTACCTGTACACGTGGGATGGCTTCTGCTTGAGGACACTGTACATAGAGGCACCCTCTGTTGGCCCCAGAACTTTCTGTGGTTTCCCTCAGGGTTGGTGGGCCAGGCTGACAGAATGTCAGCTTCCCCTATGCGTGCCCCCTACATGTGCTCCTACGCATTGCACCAAGGACCCCAGGTTGACCACCTAACTTTTCAATGTCTTCTGTAGCAGCCACAGAGAACAGCTCTTCTCAACTGGTTTCTAGTTGCTTCCTCTGCCATCCTGCCCCAACACACACACACAAACACAAACATACACACACACCTTGAGAATTCTTTCTTCTCAAGTAGCACATGCACTTTAAAAAAAGATGAATCCTTTTGAAAAGAGCTAAGAAATGTATAATTGTGCCCCATTTTTAATAAACCTTAGGCCAGGTACAAATATCTGGTGATGTAGTGATGACAATTTTGTGATTTTTGTAAATATGATTCTTTTGTAATCATGCACATACAGCCTAATCCTGTAGAGTTTAACAGTGAACAAGTTGGGGACCTTCTCCAGGCTTCTGTGTCATCCCAGAGCCCACAGATGGGTTTGTGTGATGCTCCTGTGGCATTGAGACTGACCATCCCTTTATGATGGTCTGTCCAGAGAGGCCTGCACATCCCAGTCCAGGGAAATCCGGCTGTTACCGTCTCTTGGAACATCTGGTTGCTTCTCGGTAAATGTGACTAAGTTGCTAATTCAATATAATTTGTCATCATCATAATCTTCAGTCATTATCTTTTACCCACCTTCTGTGGGAGAGAATAAGGAAAAGGTACTGCCCACTGCTTACTACAGCGACATTTTCTGCATATTTAGGGCAGTGCAAATTGTTGAGGCCTCTGAAACCTGCTTGGGGGGACATGGGAAGGCCCAGATGGCTGGGCCAATTTCTGGGAAGATGCCCAGACACCTAATAGCATGAGCATCTTGGATTCTGGGGAGCAGCTCTTGGTGATTTTAGCCACTCTCGGCACACACTCCGTCATGTTTTGCCCTCCCAGCATCAGGAGCAATGCAGTGTTGGCTGTTCCCTAGTTGAAGAGCAATGTCTATGGGGCTTCGGCCACACACCCCAGCCCAGAACACCAGCACGGAGTGTGGTGAGGTTCTGTCAGCCTCATGTCCTGTGGAGCACGTTTCCCAGAGTTGATTCCTTCTCTCCCAGGGGAAAGAAGCTGGTTCTAATGCTCTGACATCTAAGGCAGGAAACCAGATTCATCTGACTCCTGGTCAAAGCAATCTTGCTATCTCCTCAGCACAACAACGAAGCCCAGACAGTGTGGGCTGAGGCTTTGTCAAGAGCTGGCCTCAAGGCCTCCTCCTCCTTTCTTAAAGGTTGAGCTTGTTAGTGTTGTGAGTCGGATCAGTGGCCAAGGATGCAGCCTGATGTCACTTCATGGGCACAATGCTCCCCTAGCTCCTCCTGCTGAACCTCAGGGGACCTGAGGGGTGGGCAGGCACAAAGCCAGGAGGGCTTTCAGCTGTCAACTGTCTACAGTGTTGGCAACATGCATTATCTGCCGTCTGCACACAATCAGCCTTGTGACCTTGTGACCGGGAGGTTCAAAGTGCTCAAGTGATGTGTCCAAAGCCCATGTCGACCTGCTGACTCCAGGCCTGAGCTCTTAAGGACCCCAGGCTCTAGGGTCTGTAAATGTGGGTCCCTGAATGGGGGTATTGTGGACTGAGGAGTCTTCTTCCCTCCCTCCCCCATTCATATGTTGAATTCCCAGCCCTCTTGTCTCTGAATTTGACTGCACTTCACCACGGTGACTAAGCTAAAACAAGGCCATTAGGGTGGGGCCTAACCTGAGATGACTGGGGTCCTTATGAGAAGAGGCAATTTGGACCTACAGAGAGACAGCAGCACTTGTGGACACAGAGGGAGAGGTCACGTGGAGACCCAGGTGAGGGCATCCATCTGCAGGCCAAGGAAAGAGGCTCCAGGAGAAAGCAAGCTTACAGACACCTTGATCATGAAGGTCTGGTCTCCTGAACTGGGAGAAGGCTGATTTCTGCTGTGCAGACCTCCCCACTTGGGGTGCTTTGTGACAACAGCCCCAGCGTCCAAGACGGGGTGTCCACCTCGTGACTCTCCCACTCCCCATTTTGGTCATACTCATTCTGGAATCAGACTCCTGGGATCACAGCCTGCTCATGTTTGTGCAGAGTGTGGGATCTGGAGCAAGTCGCTCCCCTTCCAAAGCCTTCGTAGCTCAGTCTGTATGATGGTGCCCCCCACTGCTTTGGGGGTGGTGTGAAGTCTCTAGCATCTGTGAACATGAAATGCAAGTGGGATTTGAGTATAGGTGGTCTGGTTCTAAAACACAGCTCACCAGGACAACTCCAAGGCAAGCTTGTGTATTTTGTCATAAACTGTATCTTCCTGGTCAATCAGAAAAGAACATTGTGAAAGGTAGAGAAACAAGTGATTGCTCTTGGGGTGTGACTCTCAGTGAGGGCTTGATTTTCTTTTGGCCAGCAAGTCCCACATCCCATTTCCCTCAGCTTTCCGCACCTCATAAGGCACTCCCCCGGACAGTGCTCGGCTGCCTTCCACTGAGTACACAGCACAAAGCTTCCAGAGAAAATAACAGAAAAACCCCAGTATAAACAGTGGTGATTTACTTCATGTTAGGCAAACATGGGGAATGGGACCAAAAATAGTGTTGGCTATTGCTCATTAGTCAAATGGAAGCAGCTTCTCTCAGACTCATGGGCGTATGCATTTGGGGAAGTTGTGTTAACTCTTTCCAGTCTTTCTGACAGAGTTTTCTGGAGCACCAAAACAGATGTGGGCATGCTGGGTGAGTCCTGTTACCATTCTGTAATCCCTGTAATCCTGTCATCCCCTTCTTCTGGGATTACAGGCGCATGCCACAGCACCCAGCTGCTTTTTCCAGACTAGGTCTCACTACGTTGCCTGGTATAGTCTCAAACCTGCAAACTCAAGCGATCCCAGGCCTCTTGCCTCCCAGCACTTGGACAACAGGCACATGCCACCATGCCCTGATTCGGGGAAAGACCTAATTAGTAACAAGACAGTCTTTGTAAGTACTGGGCCCCACATTGCACCTCTAGTTCCTATGAAGCCAGAAGACTGTGGATGTACATGCCATTCTGTTTACCAGGCAAGAAAAGACAGAATGGGAAAATTCCAGGCTGAATCTTCCCTCCACCAAGCAGGTATCAGCATGAGGGATTAACATCAGATGGCACCCGCTTCTGTCTGCTTGCCTGGCACATGTGGCTCCCCAGGACTTGGGCTCACACATGCCCTGGCAGCTTGCTGCTTCAGGCTGGCAACCTTACAGAAATTCCACTTGGACAAATATCTGCTGAATTTACCTATAAGTTAGTAAGGTTTTCAAAGAGAGGCTGGATTTCTGCTTCTCAGCTGAAAAGTACACTGCAGTGTGTGTCCACTTCATTCTCATCACTCCCAGGGGGCTGAATTCTCCTCACTTGCTCCCACTTCCATGCCAGATAAATAATTCACCAGGGGCCGAAGTAAAATATGGAGTCAAAAAACAGAGAAAACCAGGGAGCAGAAATCATGTAAACTTGATGATAGTGTTTGCTTCTCCAAAGGCTGTAATAGAGTCTCCATGGGACTGGCATCCTTGCCAGAAGTCACCAGGGTGCCCAAAGACCCAGCAAGGTCCTTCTACCTCACGCAATTGCTTCATTTTCAGCAATGCCTTTCCCAAGTAGAACACAGGTATTTCTGAAGGTGACTTGGCCAGTAAGCTTGACCTTTAGGAGAAAAAAAAAAAGAAATCAGGAGAAAATGAGAGGGAGGGGAAAGAAAAATTTCAATGTGTGGTTTCCTATTTTCCCTTTGGCTAATCTAGTGCCGAGAAAGAAGTGCCAGGAGCAGGATCTGCTACAAGTGCAGTGATTTAGTAGAAATTCCCTACTTCCTTTGCCCTTATTTCCCTTTTGATTCATCATGGGAATGTCTGAGTTTTCCCCTGAAAGGATCATAGCCCAGAAATTTCCTTGGCAGTCACTTATAACTGCTGCTAAAAGGGTTCTTGTATTTCTTTGAGGTCATTTCTCAGGGTTTTAGAAAGTTCTGCATAACCCCAGTGATTCAGGCTGTTTCAGTGAAACTGTTCAGTGTTGAGTCCCCCATTTCATATCTGCAGAATAAGAGACAGAGTGAGGGGAAAGGTCCAGCTCACGTAGGCGACGTCCTGAGACCTGGAGTCACTTGGAGGTGTCTGACAGGGAAGAGCAGGCCTTAGGCTGACGCGTGTTGCCCAGCCCTCGTCAACAAGAAGGGAACAGCACAGAGACCCACCAGCTCTTGCATGGACACTCCTGCCAGGGATGGGACAAGGGCAGGCCACCAGGTCCATGGGTATCCAGTGAATATCACTGTCGGGGAGTGACCTTGGGCACTGACAGGACTCTCTGGCCTTGGCTCTGGGAGGACACCTCCATGGAGAGGGCCCCACAGTCGCACATAGGAATTTCTGGGAAATTTCACGGGAATTTATACATGGAGGTCTCCACCTCCCTCCATATTTTATTAACTTATTTTTGAACAGGTCACGCCAGCAAAATCATGGCATTTACTCCATGTCAGGTTTGCTCTAAACCTTTACATATCAGCTCATTTAATCAGACAGCAACAGTTCCACAGGGAAATACTATTATTATAACTCCTCTTTATAAAGGAGGCGCAAAGAGATGAAGGTTTAAAGATGAACAGATTGAGGGATGCAGGCACAGAGAGAGCACTTTCTCAGATTCACCTAGACAGCAAGGGACAGAGCTGGGTGGAGATACAGCCAGCCTTGCCCAGGTGACACCCTTTATACGTCTGCCCTGACAGGTCAGCCCCCCCCCCCCGACTTCCAACCCCTCTCTTTTGAGTCCACTAAGCAATCTTCTTGTATGTATGCCTTATTGTATGTATGTATGATTTTTGTATGCATGGTTTTATTGAAGTAACACTGATTAGCATATAGCACTGTATATGATTTAGGGGAACAGGTTCCCACCTCTTCAAATATAAGTCACCATACCACACCCACCACAAAAGAACCCACAGTCCTTCCTAGACCATTGGGACCCCTTCCCCCTACCCAGCCCCCCTCTCTCTAGTACTAACAATCATTTGTGTGTGTGCTTTCAAGAACAATTGTACACATTTACACATTTACATACATAGAGGTATAGACATAGTGTATTATATATAATATAGACCTATAGCCTTTTTTCTTCAGCTGAATAGTAACATTTCTACTCTTACCTTTTGTACATAATAACACATGAATGTGATTGCTCAATGTCAATGTATTTAGAGCTGCCTCATTCTTTTTAACAACTATATAGTGTATTTCATTGTGCTAACCACAATTTATAAACCACCACCTACTGACTCACAGTTATGTTGTTTCCATTATTCCACTGTAACAAACAATGCTGCAATGTATATGCTATTTTGTGCAACGCTGTGATCAGCAAACTGCTCCCCTCCCAGCTATTCTTTATCTAATCCCTGAAACTTGCAGATATGTTCATTATCTGGCAAAAAAGAATTTTGCAGATAGAATTATATTTATGAATCTTTGAAAACATTTCAATATGCATTCATACACTCTTTTATTGAGGTAACATTGATGTCCAATGCTGTATATGATTTAGAGATACAGGATCATACCCTTCAGCTATACCTTATACCACCACACACACCACCAAGGCACCCATAGTCCTCCCTGAAGAAAGGAGACTGCTCTGGATTCTGAGTGTAGAGTCTAATTACATGAGCCTTTAAAAGTACAGAACTTTTTCTAGCTAGAGGCAGAAGAGATGAGGGAACTCCAGAGAGAGGGGATCGTGAGAAGTCAACCCACTATTCTGGCCAGGAAGATGGAAAAGGCCACGGACCAGGGAAAGTGGGAAGCCCTTAGGAACTGAGGCTATGTCCTGGGAGAGCCTGAGCGAGCATCTGACCTCTCCACCTGTTTAATAAGAGCCTGTGTAATAAGCACCCAGACTGGTCATCCCCTTGATTCCAGCCTTGCAGAGTCTGACATAGAGGACCAGCTGAGCCTTCTGAATTTCTGAGCTACAGAACTGTGAGAAAATAAATCTGCACTAATAGAAACATTAAATTTGTGGTAATGTTATAGAAGCAATAGAAAAATGAATGTACTGCTGAATATCTGCAAGTAGACTAACTGGGTCAAAGGGTATCTGCATTTAACATTTTGATAGATATTGTCAACTGCTCTCCTTGGACATAATAATGTACAATCTCACCAGATTATATATGATGGGCTATTTCACCACATCTTCTCCCACTCAGTACATAATCATGATTTTTTATCTTTGCCAGTTAGATACAGGTGATTGCCTTGAACCTGCGCTTACACAGCAAGATTACTGTTTCAATTTAGAGTCGACATCCATTTGGAGTTGTTTTGGGTGAGGACAGACTCCTGACGGAAAATGGTAGGGCTCTTATGGGCGATGTTGCCACTGTCAAACAGGCTCAGAAAGACAGCCCAGCTTCCTCTCCCATTCAGTGAGAGGGAAGGAGGGATGGTAATGGGATGGGCCCAGCTCAGGCAGGGAGCTTGAGGAAAAGGGTTTCAGTGACCAATGCAGCTGGGCATAGAGGTGGAGCACGAGGGTTGTCTCCTGGAGAAATGGAGAGGGCAAAGGCCTCCAAAACTTGCTGCAAAAGAAAGGATGTGTCTGTGAGGCTGAGTACTGGAGATGCTGAGATAGTGGTTGCAAAATATGGGGCTTTCCAAAGAGCCCCAAGTTCTAGCCCAGCTGGTCCCAGCTGTGAAAGGAGGATTGTGGCCTGGCCAGGAAACAGACTGACTTGGAAACAGAAGCTGTCAACCACCAGTTCAGGCTGGGAATTGGGACCCTCAGTCCCACCTTGTTCAGTCAAGCCAGGAGAGAAAAGCACATGGGAAGGGTGGGAGAGTGAAGCATCAAGTGAGTGTCTGAAGAGAGGGAAACAAAGTTAACAAAAGGCAGAAACTGCAGAGCCACGCATGCTGTGGGGAGAACCTAAGCAGCGGCAGCCACACAAAGAGCGCCCCCTACAGGCCCTACACTAACCAACCTGTGAGAAAAGCAGAGGGAGTTCATTCACCAGCTTTGAGATTAATCTGGAGTCCCCACACCTCAGTCTTCCTCTGAGAATCCATCACAGAGGCACAAGAGTATTGGAGAAAGAGCTTGGGATGTGAAGAACTGAACTCACACCCAGGCACACTCACCAACTATAAGGCCAGCCTGAAGATACCTAAAGTCGTGGAGTTTCCTGTCACTTAGCTTGTGACAACTTTGGGGGGTCACTGTAAGATGAAAAATAAATATACACACATATATGGGCATGTATGCACAAGTGTATACCTGTATACACATATGCATTATATACACAGTATATACATGTATACATCTATGTATAAATGTGTATGTATACCATATATATTAGAGAAAGAGGAGAAAGCACTTCTATGCTTTGCACACAGCAGGTACTTAATAAATGATAGTCACTATAGCTTCAGAATTAATTAGAATGTATCTGCAAAATTACTTAGCACCATCATTTTAGTTCTCAGCTACAAGATGAGGGCTCAGGAAAGTATGTTGTGATGCCCAGGATAAGTCACCAGAGATATGAAACTTTGCTTCCTTGTATATTTCCCTCCCTCAAAGAACCAGGTCTGACCCCTGCATATAAGGGGATACGGGAGGAGACGGGCACATGTGACTTGTAGGGTCATAAAATTTGCTGCCATTTCTACCTGGCCTCTGGGACCATTGCTCTGGGTGGCAGCCAGCTGCAATGTGCAATACCAAGAGACCCACACAAAGAGGAATGAGTAGCACCATGTCATGTGAATGAGCTACCCTTGAAGGAGAATTGCCAGTTCCATTCAGGCCTTCAGATGACTGGGGCCCCAGCTGGCATCTCACTGCAACCTCAGGAGAAGCCCTGAGTCGGTACCATTCGAGCTACTGCTAAGTCCCTGCCTTTAAAAATGGTGAGAGATAATAACAAGTGGTGGCTGTTTTAAGACCCTGCTGTGAAAACTACTATAGTCATTGAATGTGCAAAGCATGACTGAACTCTCCATGTCTTTCTTAAGATGATTTGCTCTATAGCCATAAATCGCCACATGTTGATAAAATCAGTATTTCTCAGCTTTAACTGTTATTAATAATTGCCTGTTCTGGTATTCTGTCTTCAAGAAAAACTATTAGCAGGCCTCCTTACGATCTCTGCATGACGCATGAAGCCACATCTCATTTTCGGCTCCTGAGTTGTCCATGCCAGCCTGACATAACTTTTCAAAACTGTCCAGGGGGCTTGAGACAAGGTTATTAAGTACGTGGTTACCCCTAGTCTGAGAGCAGGTGTGAGTTTGCTGTTCTCTTCTCCAAGGACTCCTCAAGTACAAGGGTTTCTGGATGAACCTTCTGGAATTGACCCAAATTGCTTGTGACTGTTTCTTTTCCAAGAGGATAAAGACTTTGTTTTATTTTGTTTCTACCTGAGTCACTTCTCTATCTCCACCTGCTTCTTCAATAAGCTACTGTCTGTATTTTACTCCTCTGCATATAGCTTAACAGCAAATTGACAGCAAAGAGAATATCAGTGGTTGGCACCGGCAGGCTCCTTTGTCAGGAAAGCTTTTCATGGACAGCCACATTTTACACTGAAAAAATCTGGAAGCACCTGGAAGAGAAAGAGAATGTCCACAGAGGGCTTCCTCCTGAGCCCGAGGCAGTCTGCCTCAGTGACCTGTGTCAGTGAACACACCCTCTTTGAGATCTGTCAGAAATGGGCAGAAGCCATAAAACAACAAATCACATTCAAAAATGTGGCTTCTGCCATCCAGGTTCCCTCAGGTTTCTACCACCCACGCGTAGCAGTTGCCATTCAAAATGTAGTTCAACAACAGGGTTTATTTACAAGGGAATATTAACAGGGAAAACAAAATGTCCTTAAAGTCACAAGAGGCCAATTATCTTACCCCGGTCACCATTTCCAGTCCCAAAAGTCCCAAAGACACCTGTCCATGATGGTGCCCTATGCCCCTCCAAACCTGAGATAGGCACTCTGCAAATTCCAGTCTTTCTCCAGCATCTTCTCTTTGCTTCTTCTCTCTCCAGTGTTCCGAACTGCTCAGCTTCTCCAAGATACCTCAAACTTTTTCCACAATTGCTGATACATAAATCAGCTTTCCAAATCCCTGACCATCTCCAGGTACCAGCTCACTATGATGCAGTGCCACACGCTCCACACCAGCCACTTTTTTACTGGTCACCATGGCTTCTTGCCACCACCAGCTTACTCTTCCAGGGGGCTTCTGCCCAGCTTGGTCATTCAGGCTGCTCTTTACCTGTCTGCCATTCGCATCTCTCCTCTCCCCAAAAGTCTGTCTCTCTCCAGTCTCTGTTTCTTCACTTTATTTGTATATATATATATATATATATATATATTTTTTTTTTTTTTTTCTTTCTCCTAAAAACCAAAGGCTCCAATTTCCCTCTACATGCCTTCTAAGTGATATATTCTCTCCTCCAGGGTCCACACCAGGAATTCACAACAAAGTAAAAATACCCTTCCTGTTTAGACCTCTTTTACTGCTGTGTTTTTCAGACACAGTGAATGGCATCCATGCCTAAATTTTAATACTGCCCACATTGGGGTCCCAGCTTTAATACTGCCCATATTGGGGTCCCGGGGTCACCAATATGGAAGCAACCTTGGAAGCAACCTTGAGAGAGAGGTTACCTAGAGGAGATTATTAAAGACCAACCTCGCCAGGGTCCTAGGAGATTTCAAACCTGATTTTTCTGGAGATTTTTCTGAGTAGCCATCTACAGCTTCTTCAAGAATCTAAAGACTAATGAAAAGGAAAACCAACTTTTATAATAGGGACATACAAATACTTTCCTTGAGATAACAATCCCTCTCCAGTGAGGAGAGCACTTCTTCCTGAGGCCTCAGAGTCTCTGTCTGATGTGGCATGTGTGGCAGCCTCTGCCATGTATGCCAGCCTCTGCCATGTATGCCAGCCTCTGCCATGTATGCCAGCCTCTGCCATGTATGCCAGCCTCTGCCATGTGTAGCAATGTCAGTTTAAACTCCAAGTAACTCATATTATAAACTAGATTCAAAAGTCCCTCACATGGCTACTGGTAACCATCATTTTTTCCTCTTTCCCAACTATGTAATGGTCCTTTAACGTAATGAGACTGAATAATTTGGTTATCCTTTCTATGCCTGAGAGACATACAATTGAGCCATCATGAATAAATGTTACGTCCTGCTCTTCAAGAGTCTCAGGATCTTTTCTTCACTCTCTCAAAGCACTTGAGTTTCTGAAAATCAAAAGCCTTAGCTTTCTAAGTGATTGAATTGTAGGTCCCTAGCATATATCATCTAGATATAAAGCCCTTGGGAGTCATCCGTAGGGCTAGTCAGAAAGCATGTCGCTGAAGATTGGATTGCTCAGAAAGCAGGTGCTGTGTGGGAGATTAGCCGGAAGGGTGTTTTTAAGGAGTCCCTTCCTCTCATCACAATGGATGAGGGAGAGGAAATGGACCAGGTGGAAGGAGAAATCAGACTGGAATTCCTGCCCAGCGAGAGACTCATTCAGTCACAGAGGGATCGCAGGCTAAACAGACCTTGCAGACCCACCCATATGGGGCCGGGGTGGCCAGTCCTTATGTCCTAGAAGGGATCAGTCACTGCATAGGCTGTCTTTGGAAGGAGCATGCTTTTGAGTGGGGTTGTTCACATAGCTGGGGCAATCCTGAAGGGACTGACAGGTGAAGGTGTGCATGACAGCACCCCCAAGCCGCCAAGCCCAGCACCTTGGTGACAGGCCCATCATGGAAAAGGATCTGGTAATACCTTTACGTTCCGCTTGCAAACACACACACACACACACACACACACACACACACACACATATAGTTGCTCCAGGGTGTATGCTAAAGGACTGACGAATTCTTTATAAATACTATTATTTGAACCAGAATGTAGATTATCCAGAGAGAGTCACAAAACTGAGTTACCCAATATCTAAAGCAGAAGTCCTTTTATAAGCCCAACATTGTCTCTAGGTTCCCTTAGTGCATATCAGGGGCTTATAAAACCTCCCAATAGGTTTATAATTCTTTTTTTTTTTTTTTTTTTTTTGAGACTAGGTCTTGCTATTTTTTGCCCGTGGAACCACAGGCTCTCGTTGCCCAGGGTACCACAGACTCAAGCAATCCCCAGCCTCAGCTTCCCAGGTAGCTGGGATTACAGGCGCGCACCACCACACCCACTTATTTTTTTTGGAATTAGGTCTCGTTACGGGT
>PVHY01027314.1:0-16346 GCA_004024945.1 Uropsilus gracilis
TGTTTTTCTCTTTGTTGATGTGGTGTATTATGTTAATTGATTTCCGGATGTTGAACCATCCTTGTGCCCCTGGGATAAATCCCACTTGGTCATGATGAATGATGCTTTTAATGCAACGTTGGATTCGGTTTGCCAGGATTTTGTTTAAGATTTTTGCATCTGTGTTCATTAGGGATATTGGTCTATAGTTTTCTTTCTTTGTGTTGTCCTTATTTGGTTTTGGTATGAGTGTGATGTTTGCTTCATAGAATGTGTTTGGCAGTTTTCCTTCTTTCTCAATTTTTTGGAAAAGCTTTAGTAGTGCGGGATCTACAGTATTTTTATAAAGACCTCTCCTTCTCCTTCCATATTTTACTTTTACTATAAATGTGGATTCATGATTTTTAAATTTAAAGATTCATATCCATTACCATCATTATTCTTTTCATGCTAAATTTGATCAGTGAAAAACCCTGCCAACTGTCCTCTGTACATTACCCCATCCCCATCAATTTGAAGTCTTTCCTTACTTTCTCACATGGGGTGTTCTAGGATCAACATATGGCTTCTTCTCACACACTAAAATCATTTATTGATCAAAAAACCTGAGGTTCCTTTAGTGGGAAATGTTAATTAGAAACCCAGATCTGGATGCTAAGTCTACCTCTCTCTACTGTGGAAATCAGCAGAACACACTGGTAGTTCAGAAAACTGCATTAAAATAGGAATTGAGGCCCCTTTTTTTAATAGCAAGTATCTCTTAAGGAGACCAAGTCCTTGACTTTAGTTAATATTTTTTCAGTTACTGACAAAAACCAAATCAGACCCACTAAAAAGATAATTTAGGGATAATTTAAATAGAACATGCAGTTTCAGGTGAACACTTGCTGATTTGATACATTTTTATATTGCAGTGATAGCTACCATGGCCTTAGATAACATGTCTACACATTATATAATAGTATAATTATCTCTCCCCCCATTATACCCACTCCTTGTTTTGAATTTATTTTCTTTTATCATTATGCTGTAGGGCAAAGCCTTTTAATTATATTTCCCAGACCCTACTGGACAGCAAGCATATTTTATAGTCTTATTCATTATTCTTTCATATATTAGATACTCATTTATTCAACATACTTTTGTTTTCCCTTCTGTATAAGGTGGAGTCAGAAGAATGCTATTCAGAAGTAATCCAATGAATACCTGAGATGTGCAGAAGTAGATATGCAAGGAAAGATGAAAGGAAGATACACTGTATGTTATAAAGCAGAGTAGACAGCATATGTGTGGTTGTACAGGCACATAATTCAGCTATGATTCAAGTGGCTAAATAAACTAATTCTCCAAAATTTGATAGAATATTTATTTTATATTTATGTTTCTACTTCAAGCTAAACTATATAGACACAATCTATGTATGTTTATAACAGACAGAACAGCATTTGAGGAAAGGTTTTTCAGAGAAATAGTATTTAAATCATTGACAATTTTTGCATAGTTTATATTTTTGAAAATACATTGGACAATTTTCAAAGTAACTCTCAAAAAATGAATAGAGATTGACATTCTTCTAATTAAACTTTACTGTGTAGTTTTCCTTTTATACATTGTTAAAATACCAAGGAGATACAAAATATTTTTTGCTAAAGATACATGAAGCAAGCAAACGTGTACAAATATCTGAGTGACCAAAACTCAACTTAATGATCAAAAATTTAGCATTGAAGCCTGAGTATTTCAGCATTCATTTCACTGTCTCATCTTTCAGAAGAAACTGTTATTTAAGCATTTCACATTACTATGCCTCCACTCACTTCCACACCATCTCTACCCTGAACATTACGTGATTATGCATGGCTTGGAACTGGTGAACATATTCTGCATTCTTTGGTAGTCCTTTATTCCTCAGAACCAATTAGGCTTATAGTTCAAGCTGTATATTTATTTTCAGTGATCTAAAATTTATCAGATGAATTTATCAAAATTCACTCAAAGGTAAACAGATATTTGGGGTATTTCCAGATCTGTGCTACCTCAAACAGAACTGCACTAAAAACACTCTTGTATGTGTGTTCTGGACAAGAGTTTCTCTAAATAGGAATGAAATTGCTCAGTCTCTGAAGAAGTGCAGTCAAATTGTAGACAGAGTCCAACAGGATTTTCCAAAGGGATTTTGCCAGTTTGCCATCTTTCCAACTTTCTGTGTGTGCAGTTGTTCAACATCATCATTAATGTTTTTAATATTATCCAATGTTTCAAATGCTTCCACTGTGGTAAAACTGTTGGTATTTTGTTCTGGCTTTTAATATGTATTTTCCTATTTACTGGTAAGACTGAATGGGTTTTTCAAATATTATTGACCATAGAAGCATTTTCTTCCATATGAAGTATTGTTCAAGGCTTTTACATAATGTTCTTTTTCTTTTTTGCTTGTAAGAGCTCTTTATATCTTCTTGAATATTAATACGAATTGTCATTTATATGAATTAGACACAAATTTACCTCACTGTGTTTTTCTTCACCAAACTTTCCATGATAGCTTTTGATAAGTAGAAATTCTCAATTTAAATATACTGAAAATATACTCCTGTTCATGTTCTTTTCCAACTTAGTTTATAAAATTTCTTCTTTCTAACCAATCTATGTATAATCAGAAGGTTTAAAAAATATCATAAACCCTTAACTTACATTCAATCTGAAGATTATGAAAATATTATTTTCTTAAAGTTCTATAAATTTGGTAGATGGTGTAAAGCCCAGTTTTTTTTTTCTTCTATTCTATAGATCATTTATCTAAGCATCACTTATTGGAAAGTCTATACTTTACACCCAATCCGTAATGCCAACTCAATCATAGATCAAATTTCAATATCTGGGAAAATCTATTTCTGAAGCTGACATGCAACCCAACTAGTCAATTTGTCTATTCCTTTGAAAAACACTAAATTTATGACTACACCTATCTAATAACTCTTGATGTTTAGTTATTCCTCTACACCTCATTCTTCTTTCAGGGTAAGTCTATTCTAGGTTTTATATTCTTCCATTTTAATTTTAGAGTCATGCTCTCAAGTTCCACAAAGAAGACTGCTGGGATTTTTATTGGAGTTGCAGCACACTTAGACAAGTTCTGGAAAACTAGATGTCTTTGTAGTGTCAATAATCCACTCCAAAAGGACTATATATGTCTGTCTATTTACATAGATATTCTTTAAAGATTTCCACTAAGTTTTATGATTTTTTCTAAAAAACATCTTGCTCAAGTATCACTACATACAGTTTTAGCCACTTTGTATGCTATTTTAAATGGCACCTTTATTTAAAAATATATTTTCTAACAATTATAATGTAAGACTGCAACTAATTTTTGTACATTGATTTCATACCTAGCACATTTATTAAACTCTCCTATGCGTTTTTGAGTATACTTTGTAGACAATCATATTGTCTAAATAATGTCTAAATAATAAGAGCATTATTTCTTTCTCTCTGACCTATGTCCTTTACTTCATTTTACTGCTAACACCTCCATACAATTTTAAATAGATGTCCTGGTATTGAACACCAGTGCCTTGGGCAAATGCCTTTAACATTTCACTATTAAGATATTTGCAATATATATTTTTTTATTTATCCTTTGTCATTTTAAGGAAGTTTATTTCTAATCCTAGGTTTTTGCACCTATATTTTTTCAAACATCAAGTACCAGGAAAGCTCTGAGAATATACAATGAATATCTCTATAGCTTCGTATTTTAACATACTAAAATAACATTTTCTATTCTTTGCCTGATAATTTCAGAAAAAGGGCATGAACAATTGATTTGTACAGGGTGGATATTTCAAATTGACCCTTATACCATATGTATAATTCTTTATGGCCCCAGAGTGATGTGAGCGTTCCCCTAAGTGCTCACTTTCAGCTGATTCTGAATTGTATAACTGGCTTACCTTGTCCTGGGAAGGACTGAAAAGCAAAATTCACATTCTGTTTCAACTAATATTCTGAGGACAAAAGCCAACATCAATTCTCTGCTTTCCTCCCTGTCTTTCCACTTCACTCAGTTTATGGCCTCTGAATATTCTTTTCTAATTTACCAGTACATTAATTAATTTAAAACAGTAGTCCTTTCTATTTTCATTGGCATTCTTTGTTATTTTCAGTGGAGGATGGGTCAGGATACCCCGTGTCCTCACTCTAGGAAACGAAATGCGTCCTTCCATGTGGGGTCTCCTTTACATAGCAGTTGGAAATACACCTACACCTGTCTCCCCAAAAGCCAATTTTCTCTTTCTTTGATGGGGATTATTGTCAGAATGACGAAACATTTACTTTCCCCCATATCCCATCCCCCATTCTTTGTAGTTTTGCAAACTCTCTTAGTGTCTTTAAAGAAGCTTCTGACCTAGCCAGGCTGTTTGAGTCAGAGCTAACCCCTAGTTACCAACAATGAACACAGGCTCCCTGGAGTGAAACTAGCAAAGTGAGCTGCCTGGAAACAAAGATTTTCCAGCATCTTTACCTTATCTCTGTGGGGATTTGCAGTTACTGCATGGAGCAGGATGTTCTGACACCAGGCAACTTGTTCTTTTAAAGTACGAGAAGCTCACTTACTCTTAAGTGTTTCACTTTCTAGTGTTCCACTGGTCAAAATGAAAAAACAAGATACAATTATACCTGGAATTAAAATTAGGTATATTTGAACAATAGAATCTCCCCTTTTCCCACACATGCTTCCTCATACCCAAGTTTCCTAACCAAGGCCGCTGATGAGCTAAGATTACTAGCAATGTAGCAATGGACCTATCCTGCTCAGGTTAGACAACCTGAATCAAAAAGAACATGGGGAGAATGGGGTGATTTTCTCTGAAAGTCTCAGTTCCTTTTTCCATTCTATCTCCACTGGTCATGTCTTCTCATTGCAAACTAAGCAAGTTTAAGTCATTTCACTCAAAAGAATCAGTCCTGGGATGGGTAGAGATGAGGTCAAGTAAACATTTGGGGCCTCACATTCATGCACAGAGCAGGGTGTGTTTCTAATCACATGCGGATAAGTGGTGGGCACATATTCTGAAAAATTCACAGTTGAATAACTTCGTCTCTGTGCTGCTCCAACATCAGCAGTGGATTTTGCGTGTCTCGTGGCCATGATGAGCACAAGCAACACATGATTGAATCAAGCACATAAGAAAGCAATGCTCTCAAGGGCAAGAGTCACTATGAGCTTTATGAGGCTACTGCTGGTGTGAAACTCTATGGCATTTCAGTAGTGACAGTCACTGGGCAATAGGCAATAGGGATTTGGGAACCTTCAGTTGTGCAGAAGGTCTGTTGTTGACACAGAAATGCCTCATTGTGTCATAACGATGTATTCATTTTGTTCCTGCAATATCATTACTACAAATTTAGAGGCTTAAAACAATAGAAATGTAGACTCTTGCGGTACTGGTCAGTCTTTGAAATAAGTCTTCAAGAGCTAAAAATCAGTGTTTCTGTAGAACAGATTCCTTCAGTTGGGTAGCTCTGAGGAGAAAATTCATGGACTTAATAGACTTGCTTTTTTCAGTTTCTAAGGGCTATCTACAAGCCTTGGTCTTGGCACTAACTACAAGTCCTGCCTCCATCACCAGGAACCATCACCATCACTTGGCCTTCACTGTGAACTTCTGCCTTCTCCCTCTGTTTCTTGTAAAAGCTCTTATTACAATCCAGTATAAAAATCCCATCTCAAAACTCTTAACCGAATTACCCCTGCAATGTTTCTTTCACCATATAAAATAGCACATTTAAAGGTCCCAAGGGTGAGGATATGGGGAGAGTTATTCTTCTGTCTACCACATATTCTGAAATTTCTTCTCATGCCAATCTTCAGGCCTACTCCCAGCTGACCTTGAGATTGAGATCTTTATCTTGCTGGTTCATTTATTCTTTCTAGGGTACCTTGGATAGTTACCATCAGTTATTTCATATATTAAAATGATTCCTAATATCCCTTATTCTAATTAATGATTTTTCCATAATCGATTTGGTATATCCATATTCTTTAGAAACCTCTACAGTTCAGACATCATTATTTTAGTTTGCTGGTTAACTGACCACCAAGAATTTAAATTTTAGCTAAATTACACACACATACATATATATATATATATATATATATATATATATATATATATAATGTTGTATAACGGAAGCATTTGCAAGCACATTATATGCAATCTAACAATGAGTATATCACAATTTATCATCACTTCTGCTAAAGAACATGCTCATAACATTATGATGGGTTTTCTTTTCCTCATATAAAATATCCATCACAGAGACATCCCTGTAAATAATAACTGAAATATGACTGCCTTCAACAACGTAAAGTAATGACACCATATAAACAGAGCTGTCGATACTCTATTAGGTATGAGGTGTTTAAGCTGTTTCTATGGGTTTTGGAAATGTAATATTAATATCTTAGTCAAAGTCAACAGTTTACATATTTTATTGTTTTTTATTGTATGACACTACATTTTATTGTAGTGTCAATTTTTTTAAGTTTTAGTAGATAGATATTATTAGTCAATTTTGTAAAATAAACAAGATGTTAGATAGAAAACATCCAACCCTAAACCCAAATAATGTGATGAAGAGATTATGATATTGGGTTGGTTCAGTGGAAAAACAACTTGAACCTCAGATCTCAGCCAACAACCTTTGATCCTATTTTCCAGGCTTATACCTGAGGCCAAGCAGTCAGCTCTATTTCAGCCCCAAATATTTTATATGCAGTGATTAATCCCATTCACACACTAATCTTAGTCCTGGGGACAGCCAGGTGTTTATTCTGGTGAAAAGGTTAAGGAAAGAGGTAAAATAGTATTTAGAAAATATTTCTCAAGCTGACACTTTTAAAAGACTTCCCACTTAGATATAGGACATGTTTTGACACCTGTGAATCTTCTCTCTCAGCACCATTTCTGAAATATTAGATACCCCTGAAGTATTGAGAGTTCAGGTTTTCACCTAGAAAATAGTTCATTGAGTCAGTAATTCAATTCAAAATATACAAAGCACTGCCCAACCGAGGATCTCTGTAAATAGAGTTCAACATAGAGTTGATTCTGACTCACAAAACACAGATGTGTAAAAGTAATTCATTTTAACAGACAATTTTCATTAGAAAAATATATCCAGGTAAGAACATACCCATATTTTATAATGCACACCTCAAACTCATATAATATTATAGTACAATGTTACTTTTAAAAAATAAGGGAAAACTACAGATAATGCATTTTTTCCATCATAGAGAGAAAAGTGAGAGGGATAGAGGATGAGAGTGATAAAGGGTAGGAAACCAAAAATAATAGAGAAACAAGGAGAATGGAGATGCTGGCACATGGAACTCATGGCCTTATTCAGGGCCTAGAACTTCTTAGATTGTTATCATGTTAACAGTATTAAAGCAAATCAGCAGAGATTAGCTAAATGCACACAATCTTATTTTTATTTGTTTCCTGTGGTAAATTCCCTAATCTTTCCTGAAGTTAGTTTGGGGACATATTGATTTTTGGACAATGCAACATCAATGAAAATGTTGCCTGGGCCAGCTCTAAAATTCATGCTTGACATCCTTAGCTCGGTCCCTCCCATTTCTGCAGAAATCCTAAAAATCATGTTTTGAATGGCAGCCTGATAAATTGAAAAGTACAAAATCATTGAGTCAGCCTTTGGAGGCGAGCTCCCAAGGAGATCTTTCAGATCTAGCATGACCAAGATCTTTCTGAATCTAGCATGACCAAGAAAGAGTCCCCTATTGTCGTGAGGTTCCAAGATACAGGTGCTGCTTGTTATGGAGTCAGCATCAACATGCAGACTAAGTTGGTAGATGCCTGATTGTGTTACATTGTGTTTATGGAAATCACTCTGACAATTGTTTGAGAATAAATTTGAGAATGAAACAAGTGAAAATGGTGGAACTAATTGTGATGTTGCTAAGATGGTACTGGAGGAGCTGACAAGGGAAGCGGGCAAAGGGGAAAGGAAGTGTAATGTGCAGAACTTGAGGATGAAATGATGTCAGGATAAGGAAATCAAGGCCAAGGTTCATGCATTTCAGTAAAGAACTCGAAGGGATCTTTGAGGGTACCAGCTGAGAAAGAAGACTGAAAAAGAAGCAATCTTGGAAGATTTGGAATGTTCCAAGGAGGTATGTTCTCTTCTCTTACTCTGCAGTTGTTTCATCTGTCATTTTTTTCTGAGATTATTTCATTACAGGGTTGGTTAGCATTGGTATCGCATCAGTAAATAGGTTACATAGAGTTCTTATTTCATTTTCAGTAACTTTGTGTACACTGGAGAGAGAGAGAGAGAGAGAGAGAGAGAGAGAGAGTGTGTGTGTGTGTGTGATTCAGTCCAATTTGATCCCATGTAAAGTCCCCTATTACTACCACAACAATCAAGAACAGAACTCCCTCACACTTTTTCACTAGAATTTCACCAATGGCTAACTCCATGTCTTTTCCCTGCTAATCTCTAATATGCCCTTGGCTCCATAGTTTCTTCATTTCAAAATTATTATACAAAGGGAATCATACAGTTTGCAAAGTTTTTGAGATGCCCTGAAGACCCTTTCATATTGTTGCATATAGATAATATAATCCCAATAGCTCATCCTCTTTTATTGCTGATTAACATGATATTGTGTGAATTTATCAGTGTTTGCTTGAAACCAACCCGTTGAAGGATAGCTGAGTTATTTGCACTTTGAATATATTGCAAATAAAACTTCTATAGATTTGAGCTTATGATCATGAACTTAATATAGTATATGTACATGTTGATTCTCAATGATGAACAGCTGAAATACATAATGCTGTAATGCAGTGTTACTTCATTTAAAAAAAATGGATCACCTACTTCATTCTGAGGGGTAGGAAAAAGACTACTGAAGTTCTGGCACAAAAAGAGTCTTGTTCTGGGCCTAATTATGCCAAGTGATGTCTTTACATGTATAGGCTATAATGGTACAAAAATAAAGGACTAAATAAGATGAAACTGATGGCAAACATGGTGTTTTAAGGACTCTGGTTATGGTGGTTAAGATAGCTCCAGATGGTTGCCTATATTTTCTTTCTTTTTCATATAATAGAACATTAGTCACAATAATGTTTATGATTATTCTATCTCTTTTGTGTGTGCTGTATCAGAAGTTTTTGTCTGTTCAAAGTTTCATCTATTCAAATATCAGACCTCTTACTCTTTAGTGAGTAAACATTTTTATGACTTTGGAAATGTGTCTTAAATGCTGATCTTTAATTACCTTCAATTTCATAATTCACTGATTGTTCATGAACAAGTCTCAAAAGCAGTTCTATCCCTATTAATAAGATATTCTTGGGTCACCAAAGTAAATACAAAATAAATATGTGTTGAATGAATGAACAAAACCATGGTTCATACAAGAAGATATTTGGACATCAACTTCAGTAGAACAATCTGAACAAATTAGATTTCTTTAGTCTTAAATAAGAGATGCAGTTCTGAGTGTGGCAGATTTGAACCTTGGAGAAAAGGAGAAAAGCAAGCGTTAAGTCGAGAAGGGCACAAGGGCTAAGGATTTGTTTAAATTCTCTGTAGCAAAGGACTTCTTCACAGGCTGAGGAGAAAGAAATGGTTGAGATAAGAGATCAGGGATACACAGGAGAGCAAGGAACATAGCATCAACCTATATAACAGAGAGAGTAGCAACTGCAAGTGAAATGGTTTCAGGGAACAAAGAGGGAACCCCTCTCTTCTTAGCCTAGGGAAATTAAAAATGTGTGAGAAAAGGGGTAGATTTGTATGTGATAGGAACTGCTTTGAAAGGGATGGTGGGCATGAGGGGTATGTGGGCGGTCTAGGGGAAGCGGGAAAAGTTTGGAATAATCATAGAGAAAAAACATAAGACAGGATACAGGGTAAACTCAGTTTATATAGACAGTACCCAGGGTTGAAGTGAAGTGAGTGGCTGTGAATTTGTGGACCATGAACATGGTAAAGACAGAAAAAATTCTACATTCTTTTAGCAAAATTTTAGTTAGCCCCTCCCAATGTAAAGCACTGTACTGGTAGTGAAATCAGCATATGTTAATGATGCTAATGCTTTACATTTGTTGTGACCATGGCATTAAACAATCAGGCATTTCAGTGAAAACAAAACCTATTCGTTTTGTAACCATGTCGACAAAATCATCGGTTGTGTGAAATTTTCCCTTTTCAGTCTGTTGTTTTATTACAGTGGTAGACACCAGCTCCCACTTTATTTCTCATGTTAAAGCATTTAGTGTGTTCTCTCACTGACCTTCATTAAATAAATCACAGTGAGCCTGACAGAGTCTGGAAACGCAGCTGATGAAATCAGGCAGTGAGTCCACGTATCTCTCTGTGCCTCCATGTCCCTCCCAAAGCAGAATGTTCTCACTTCCCATCCCCTTTCCCTCACAGACTGATCTTCACATAAAATGCCTGACAAATGTGCTAATTTAATATCACTGTAAAATTGGAAAGTTCTCTTACAGAAGTTTGTAACACTGGAAAGTTCTCTTACAGAAGTTTGTAGTGCACATGCCTTTGCTCTTGGAGGGAGGGTTTAAGTCAGTTTTCTGGAACCATCACATGAGATCCCAAAAGACTAGTCTGCTGGATACACCTCACAGGCCAGAGGCTGCTGATTAACTATGATATTTGCTAATTTAATTTTCAATTTGTTCCCCAAAATTGAAATCACACCATGAAGATGTCAAAGAGTTGACCAAAAACACTGACTCTTAAGAAATTGAGTAGACTCCATGCTTCCTTCACAACAGAGGGAGTTCCACTGAACATAATAACACAAACAGTAAGCATTTTCCATTGTATTCCAGAACATTATTGACTTAATTTTATCAAAGTAGTTTAGTTGGTCTCTAAAGGCACAGGGAATTTTTCAGAATACCATGGCTGCTGCTACTGCAGAAAAAGCAGTATGCAAATAGTCTGCTGATAACCTCATTTTCTATATTATCGAGTGTTGTTTTGAGAATGTTAAGTGAAATTTCATCTTAAGATATGTAATTTTTCTAGGTTGCTTTGGGGGAAATGATTAAACTACAGCAGTAATTTTTGCCCTACCTATCTTATCTACCTGTTCCATTAGTGAGTCAGCTTCAATGACCAGTGAATTATTCCAGTGAAATAGGAGATGCTAATAACAGTCAATTAAACTAATTTCCAGATTCACCTACATACTTTTACCAAGGTCATTCAACACAACAAAAATTCAGGAAAATTAATATTCTGTCTCCTTTTTTATTAGATCATCTCTGAGGGCTTAGGAGAAAGAATGTTGAATGTCAATCTGGTTTTATCTTTTAAATCCTCCTCATCTACTTAACTCAATCCACTAGTACGCTTATTTAAAAAGTGACAGCCAGAGTAACACAAATAATGCAGGAAAGGATAGGATACTTAAACAATTGCAAAGGCTGTCAGATAATGTGTTTATCTCTTCAGCGCTAAATGAGAATTTGCACTCTTGTTTGGCTCATCTTTTTGACATTTGGGGACAATTCATATTAAAATTATGATCACCCATTGATACAGCTATTTCTATGTAACTGGTGATATTGTATGAGTATGAAAAATCAAAAATGTTTTGGGACATATTCTTCCCTGAATTCCCTCTCTATTAATATTTCATTTAATTCTGAAATTGATACCATTGTAAGTTTAATTTAATTTTAAGGCATGTTTGCATTTTAAAATATTAATAATATTAATATGAGTTGTCTGTGCCTATGATTTAAAATCTACCTCATACATATTGATTTTTGAATATACTTATTTCACTGAAACCTCCTGGTTTCTAACCTAGCCCAGATGACTATCTCCACTGTTTTACCACACTATCCTTCTATTTGAAATCTTTCTTCCAACTCATTCATAAAATGTTCCATCATTAGTTCCATCAACTAATTTTCTAAAAATACCTTCTACATGTCAAGCACTATTCTAAGAACTATGCAAAGATCAGGAAACAGCAAGACAAGATTCCCAGTCATCTGGGAGCATACAGGGCGATCTTTCTAAATTACAAATCTGATGACATCACATTCTCTTCCTCACCATCTTCCAATGACTTCTCACAATAGCAATAATATAGTAAAAATATACTAACATGGTTTGAGTCCTTCAAGAATGAGTTGTTCATTATCTCTGTTCTAATCTTCCTTGAGCAGTCAGATTTCCTAGTTGTAAAGAACAGAAGTTGACTCTCGTTGAAGACATGTGACAGGAGTTTATCAAAGAACACACATTCTCTCCCAGAAGTGTCAAATCAATTGGAAAACCAAGCAGGAAGCCTAGTTTCAACTGAAGGAAGACAGGCAGTAACCTCCATATTCAGAAGGCATGAGGGGAGGGGAAGTTGTAACAAATGCTCCACCCTGAAGATGGGTATTGATATGATAGTGGGGGAGAAGATTGTGGACCTGTGGGAGTAGGGGTAGTATGGAAAACCTCTTTATCATGTCAAATTTGCTGTGTACTTAAAACTGCTCTACAAAATGCCTTAGTTTGAATAAACAAAAACTGACATTAAGCCACAACCACACAGGAACATCTTCAGTTCTTTCAAAGTAATCTCTTGTTTACTGCTGGGTCTGCTTTGTTCTGGGTCTCTTTTGTCTTTACCTGGATAAGCTGTACCTGTATTTAGAAATGGGTTCCTCCAGGAAGTTTCTTCCAATCCTCCCTAGGCCTTTTCTGGGCTTTGCAAGTTACAGTCCCAAGTTCCAGTCTGTCTCACCGCCTGTTTTGCAAAGACAGTTTTAGCTGAATAAAGACACTCACTTTTATTCTGTGCACAGCTGTAGTCTCAGTTGAATAGTTATATCAGGGACCATAGTAGCTACAAATTTTTTTCATTTTGCTCTCTGGTCCTTGACAGAAAAAGTGCCACCTTTTGTTTTATGTATTTCTGTTTTGTGCTCCAGTGACACTATAGTGACCTTAACATTCACCCTTTCCATTCATGCAATTATCTCTATTAGGTCACAACCTTTTTGAGGTCACAAACTTTTTGAGGGTTTGTCTGCCTTACAAACCACTGAACACTCAATAGGCGGCATGGTGCTTAACATGTGCTTCATACATACATGTCACATGAATCAATTTAAAACCAAATGAAGACATGGGTCAGCTACAGAGTTAGTCACAGTTAAAAGAGCCATAAAAATGTCCCCTGTGTGATGACAAGATGAAGAAAAATGTACTTGGAAGAAATACTTGGAGAAAGCACTTGGCTTAGGCTGAGAAGATAAGATCAAGTGTGTGTAGGCAACAACAGCAGGCTACGACTCCATCACGGAAGGAATGAAATTCAGTTAGCTTTAGAACCTTTGCTTCGCTAAGTGTAGCAGACCTGTGAGATCATAAATCAATCGTTACTCCCCATCTTTTTTCAGTTAGCACTCAGGTCTTTCTGAGTAAACCTAGCCAATGTTTCCTTTGCATAAATGTCAAGGCTTTCTGTTAGGAGTTGCGTGTGAAATGAAGGAGAAAATGAGATGGAAGGGATTGATAGTGATCTGTGAGGTGCAGTGCGCCCACAGAACGGGGATCCTGCAAGGCAGGTCCAGGTCCAACTTTAATGAAGTTGTGAAGCCCCATCTATACCCCAGAAAGGAAATGTTACAATGATGTCATGAGGAAGTAGCAAAGCATACGTGACATGCAGCAGGAAGGATGCGGAGATGTACGTTAACACATGTGCATTACCTTTTGGGGGCAACAGCCATTACTAATAGGTCATATGTCTCTTGGGACATTCCAAAGAGGTTGGGAGGTTGGGTTACAGGTGAGAAACGTGCTGTTGCCCACCCTCTAGTTTGCCAGAGGGGGCTAGGTGTTCCTCTTATCTGAAGCTCCAGCTCTCTACCTGCTTCCACATTCCACAGCTCTCCATCATCCCAGTCTTCTTCAAAGAACTCTGAAGGCTCACCCAAACCATGAATAAGGGAACATCTTTTCATAAATGTAATCAAATTTAATATCTAAGAGAATCTTGTAGGGTAAATGAGGTCATCAGGCTTTTCATACGTTAGTCTGTGGCTACCACCTGCAGTCTTGATCAAGTTAATACAACAGGCACTTGGGAGCATGGGTGCAGGGTACAAGCACCCAGCATGGTGTACACCTGGGTCCACAAGCATGGGAGTGTATACGTATGAGTGCACACCCCTGTGCCCAGAAGCAGGGATAAGCGGTGGCAGCAGCACCACTACCAGTACAATGGCCAACAGGAAAGGGGAGAGAGAATGCCAGAGTCCAGAGGAATAGCAGGAAGATGCCTGGAGGTTGGGAACTAAGAGACTAAGTTGCTTGCCTGCCTCCAAGCTCATCTGCCAGGCCTAATGTCTGCCTCCTGGCCTGCCAGCCTTCCACCTGTGTACCTGGTTCCTGGAACATTAATGCCAGTAAAACCCACAAAGGCCTCCACAACCCTCATTATCCATCTTACTGAAACTACCTAGTACCTCCGCAACCAGACAAATCCTCATTCTGTTCCCTCCATAGTCTGGGTCGTTTTTTTTAATTTGGGGTTGGAACTAGTCATCTAAAAGAACATGGCATTTTTGTTTATAAAATGCACCATAGAGGAAAACAGATCAGAAAGAAGCCAATTGCTTTCACAATTCTAGTTCACAATTCCTTTGTTTCAGTTCTTATGTATATAAATAGACATTTAGGTGTGAACTGGATCGCAATATATACTTTCTTTAATAGGGGTCCTGTTCGAAAGAATTTAATAGACACTTTTTAGTTCTTTTCCATGCTGATAGACGAGCAGATTTGATAGGCTATAATACCTTGATGGGAAGAAGACCTTGGCAGCCTCAAAGTGTTGTGAAAGTGTGATATGAAGGTAAGTAGAGATGAGAAAATAAAAAGGTCACCCATCTTAAGACTTACCTGGAGTCCTATTCCGACTGATGAAATTAGAAGGTTCATTCTCCTCAAGGCCCTGTTGATGCACCTGTACATCAAGCTTCCAGAATCCCTAATGTCTGATGCTCTTCCTACTGGAAACACCTACCTCATGCTTTTTCTGTGTGCACAGCATCCACCAGTTTGCTTTTCATATCAACATTTAGTGTCTATTATGCCTTCCAGCTTCCTGAACCCAGAGTCTGTAATTCTGAAGATTAAGAATTTATCTCCCACCTGGGCACTTTTAGCCAATGTCAGACAACTAAGAAGGATTGAATAATCCATCTCCATGTGCCTCAATTCTGAAGTGACCTATCTTTTCCCCACAGATTAAGCTGAAGTTGCTCTATGAAAAGCAACTTTCCCTGAGGCTCTCTGAAGCTTGCACCACTTTCTTTGAGTGTCACTCTTTCCTTTATTTCTCCAATATTCCCACCAGGTACTTTTGGGGACAAATTCCAGTGTCACTTTGTCCTAGATCCTTATTATAGCCTCTGCTGCTGCAGACCCAGCTAAGATTTGAGGCAATGTACAGTCCATAAACCACCAGCTTGTCAATACTGTCTGTCTATCTTTGCTCTGTCCTCAGCTGGGAGTCATAACATGTAAAATGCACTCATTTCATATTAGAATCAGAAGCAGCGCCAGTGACTTTTTAAAAGTTACTGACACGAAGTTCTGTTTCTAATGGGCAGGGAGTGACATGGACCAAATGTATCCTGCCCATGATACAATATAGCCATCCAGACCACTATATTTGGAATAAGTATTTCAAGACATTTTACATCAGGTGGCAAAGGACAGTGATCTCTCAGAGACAGAAAAAGAGTCCTGTGACTGCCTTTGGGGAGTTTCCATGCTGCAGGGAAACCAAGGGGAACTTTCTGGAGTCTCTGATTGGAGGAAACTCCCCCCCCCCACAGGAAACCAGAGCAACTGTAGTGTGCAACAAAGCCACCAGAGAGGAGAGAGCTGCACAGAGAGGTGAAAATGACACCAAATAAGCCTTGAAAAAAAATAAATGGAATAAAGAGCCTGGGAGTGGAAATTGCATGGATAAATACATAAGACATGTTATTAAAAGTACGATGTTAAAAATAGAGTGAACTTTTACTAAGTGTGGAGTATAAATACATATAGTGTTGTATTATTTAAATATTAGTTCCTATTCATTTGTTATCTATTTTATTTTTTTCAGAAACAGATTTCTATTTGTATTTGTATGCTGATATTACAATTTTGGAATTGCAAAATTATAGAATCTACACGCAACTTTGGAAATCTGATACTCGTAAATTCTGATATTTGTAATTCTAACCAGTTTTGTAAAATCCTACAAAAGAATGACAGCCTTTGTTTCATCC
>PVHY01027315.1:0-16360 GCA_004024945.1 Uropsilus gracilis
CCCCCCCCCCCCCCCCCCACGCATCGTGACCGTGACTTCCCATTAGTAGGTCTCTGGGAGGAGCGCTGCGGCCTGTAACGGGAAGGAAGGAGCCAGGCACCGAGGCCTGCAGTTCCCGGTGCAGCCCGGGGTCCGCGTTCCCTGCCCGTGCGATTCGCCCGTTGTTCCTGAGCCCTGGGGCGCTGGCGGGAGGAGCCATTTGAACGTCGCGAGTGTGGACTGGGCATCGCAGCTCGGCGGCGCCCGTTCCTGAGCGCCTGTCGCACTCACTCTGCGCTTCACGTCCGTGAGGCCCAGGCGTGTGGGCCACTCTGGTCGTGCGGGGCTCGCTCCTCGCTCGCCTTCCTGTCCCGGAGCTGCTCGGGCGGGCGGGGCCGCTCTCTCTGCGCAGCTCCGTCCCGTCCGCCGGAAGCTGTGAAGGCCGTGACTTTTGCCACCTGCAAACCCGGGCCGAGGGGGACCGCTCGGTGTGGGCCGCTCGGCGTGGGCGGCCCTCCAGCAGTGCGGCAGCCGCCTCGGCGTCCTGTGCGTGCCCAGTGTGCCCGTCCGCATGGCGGCTGGCTGGCCGTGGGAGCCGCAGAGGCCCCCAGCCCGCAGCTCTTGCCCGTCAGAGCGGCGCTGACCTCAGCCGGACCTTGGGCCGGTGTAGGACTTGATCTTCAGCTTCATTTTCACGGGACGCCTCAATCCTGACCTGGCAACGAGGGACTGACGCGCCCTGCCAGTGCGGACGCGGGGGATGGACACGGGGGGGGGGGGGGGGGAGACTGGCGTGTGCCGCTCGGGTGCCCGGCCGGCGGTCTGCCGCACAGCCGGCCTCCCGCGTGGCGCTGCAGTCCTCCTTCAGGCCTGGGCCTCCTGGCCCCTTGTGCGCAGCTCCCTGCGCGTCCCCGGACCTGTCTGTCCAGCTGACGGGCATGTTGTTACGTGTCGGCAGAGGTCCCTGGTCGGGTCAGACGGGCTGCGGGAGGCGTGGGCCTCTCACGTGGGGTCCAACGAGCTGGGGTGGGGAGGGGGGGTCATGTGGGGTCCAACGAGGGGGGGGTCACGGGGGTCTAACAGGCCGGGGCGGGGGCGAGGGACCGACCGCAGGCTGCAGAAGGGCTTTGAGGAACATGACGTTTTGAGAAGATGGCAAGAAAACGTGGGAAGCAGGGCGCACGAAACTGGAACTGGAGCCGGAGAAGAGAAGGGACACAGACTGGATAAGAGGAATTCTATTTCATTTTGATGAAGTGTTTTCAAAGTCCTGGGGAGACTTTTTCTTCTAACTTGCGTTATATTTATCTCCATGCTTCTGCGGTAGCCAAGAAGGGAAAGAAGATAAGAGGCGAGAACAGAGAAATATATTTTCTTTTCTCCTTGAAGTCTGTTTCTTGGGTACATATGAATGCAGCGCGGTGACTAAAAGAGCCATTACATTTTAAAAGCAAGTGGGTTTTGAAAGCGGCTCTTTCCATCTTATCAATAGTAATGCAGGTTTCTAAGGAAGACAATTTCAAAAATAGGAAGCTATTAGAGCCTGGCCCTGGCGCTTCTGCCGCGTGTGCTGCTGCACGGATGGAGCATTCACGATGCTCACCGAGCGCCTTCTTCGTCACGGCTTTCAGGGTATGTGGCTGAGAACTGCCGCATGGCACGGGGATGAAGGGCTCCATTTTGCATAGTAAAATCACACTCATTTGGTGATTTGAGTTCTGTCGCAAGTCAGCATCTTCACACGCCCGTCTGTTCATCTGCCCTCCACCGCGTGGCCCCGTCCACTCAGCTGTCTTCTGGTGGCCTGCATGCTGTTCACTGCTGAGACAGAATGGTGCACTCCGATTCCCCGTCCTCTGAAAGGCCAGGGTTGGACAAAGGCCACTTAGGCGATTAAGAAAGTGAAGGTTCTGTCTCTGACGCAGCCTGGGGGTCATTTGTAGGTGGAGGAGGAGTCCTTCCTTTGACCATCAAGTCCAGACCTAAACCCGTCTCTTCAAAGGCCTTTCTCCTTGGATGACTCAGGGTTAGTCACATGCTCTGATTCTCGTGGGCCACAGTAAAGAATACATACAGTCATGAACCCTCTTGTTTTTAGCTTAAAATTTATCTCAAGGTCAATCTCAATCTAGTATTTTATTTGGATTATTTTTTTCTTTCTGATGCTGTTATGTATCCCAAATGTAAGTTCAAAGTTAGAAATTTGGCAAGTCTGAAGCAAAGCTTTGTACCCAATTTAAAAATTACTTCTCAGGAAAAAAAAAAGTGCAAACTGGCAAAAAACGGTTTGAAAGCTGGGCTTGACATGTAAAACATCTTCTGAAATATTAAGGGTGTGTGTGCACAAATAACACTATGTATGGCTTTCTTTAAAAGAGTAGTAAATACAAATTTACCACTTTAAGAGGAATTATTCTTCTTAATGGGCTTAATATCTTTGGTTCTGCTACATGGTCTTAACTTCAGTTTGGTGTGTGATGGTGGCTTGAAAAACTTAAAGTTCTTAATATTGTTTAAACATCTGCTTTTATGGAAATGCATCCTTTCCTCTCCCTGATATAATACATATAAAATACCCCATCTGGGCTGGGTGCCAGGAAGGCACCATGCCTAAGTAATAAGCCCAATTATCTTGCTAATAAACAGCAACTCGAAATTGAACTCCTGTTGGCAGATATATGGGATACTTAAACACTAAGTGGGATTAATTAAACACCAAAAAGAGTTACATTGCAAACAAATATAATAATAAATCATTACACGCATATTAAGTATAGCAATTATCTCATTTTCTCTTCTTTTTAGTTAATGAAGTTGCTGTTCGTAAGCGATCATGAGGAAGGGGGCTCAAGAATAGGGTCGAGCTTACCTCCAAGGATCTCCTCGGAGATACGAAAGTCAGACCACAAACTGGTGGAAGATGAATGGGGTGATAAATATTTCACTCCACCGCCAAGGGATATGAATGTGATATTTCAAGTGTGGTGTAGGCTGTAGGTAAATATTTGTGCTATAATATGTCAAGCAAAGTTTTCAGGGGAGGGCAGTTGAGATGATTCAGGTCGTGCACATTTAAGAGTGAATTTACGATCAGTATAATGTGTTTACTCAGGGAAGTATTGTTGACTGTTCCACCATTTCTTTTCTAATTATTTCAGAGCAAACAAAGTGCAAGCTTTCTAGATGAAAACCGGTACTTTCTTTTGAAATGTGACTCATTTCATCTGAGATCATTCCAGAATTTTATCTGAGATTGTTGTATTCTGAACGGAGGCTTAATTTCCCAGAACAAACGGTGTCTCCGCTCTTTCCTTGTGTTTTCTCAAATACGTAGCGCAGTGGGAGAAATGAGGCAGCCTGTAACAAGTAAACCTGCTCACAAGGGAATTAGCACACCGCCAGTAAGGGAAGTGAGAGAGGGCGTGACCTTCCCCACACGTTTTAAAAGGTCATTCTCAGCCCATTTGGGATTCTGTGCGGCTGATAAATAGAAATGTATTTCTCACAACTCGGGAGCTAGAAGTCGGAGATCACAGTTTCAGCATGACTAGTGAGGCCCCCCTTCTGAATCAGTGTATATTATATGTGATATGTGGTCATAAAGTATTATGTCAGTGTTATTTCTCTGTTAGAGTATGCTGTGGGGGATGAGTGTGAACTGAGGATGAGAGATGATGACTCCAGATGTCATCAGTGCAACCTGAACTTTCTCAAAAGGCCTGCGCACTGAGATTGACCACAGCGTGGCGGGCGGTGATGGTTGGCAGGAGTGTGGGTGGTGGCTTTTCTCCCGAGGCCGGAGGGGGGGGTGACATTCACTTGGACTGGCTACCTCATCGTCCTGCCAGGTCTGCTCAAGCAGGTTGCCAGCTGAGCTCGGAGCTCTCCCATCCCAGACCTGCCACACGAATCACGGACAACGGGACTGTCCACGAGCCCGTCTCCCGGACTCACACTGAGCAAAGACGGGCACGTGGCGGGCACGTTGCCCACGCAGTGAACCGAGTCAGCCTCAGGCGTCGCGGCAGCGGCAGGTCGGGGAACGAAGTTGCCCGTCAGGCAGAGAGAAGAGAAATGCTTCGGGCGCCCGGCGAAGCTGGTACCGCGGAGGAGGGGCGCGAAAAGGGGGCATCCTGCGCCCAAAGGCTAGGAGGGGTGGAGCGTGGAGTCAGACCTCGCCCGGGGAGCGGGAAGACCTTCCTGCTGGCGCCAGACGGTGGCCGTGCTCCCAGGGCCAGGGCCGGGGCCAGGGGCACTGAGGCAGAGGCGCCGGCTGACAGGCTCACAGGCAGTTGCGGGCGCCTTCGAGCCGGCCTCTGCCAGGCGGCTCCCCCTGCGCCGCGGCTGAGGCGACAGCCCGGACAGAGCGGACACGGCCGAGGCAGGATTTATGACCGGGGAGCGAGCGAAGACCCAGCAGGCGTGGACGCCGAGAGGCCCCCGCGCCGCTCTGAGCAGGCGCGCCCGCGTCTCCTGCCACGCGCGTCCCAGAACGCGGCCGAGGCCCAGCGCCCGCGGCATCGCCTCATCCCGAAGGCCAGTCCTCAGCGTCCAGCTTCCCCGGGCTTTTCAGGGCTTGCGGCAAACACCGATGGGAGCCAGCGTGGGCGCCCCGCCCCGCCCCCAGCCTGCTGCCCGCCGAGGCTCGGCTGCAGCTTCCGGGCCCGGGCAGCCTGGCCTGGCCTGTCTCCCGGCCGCCAGACCCGGGGGCCCGCCCGGCCCGCGGCGCAGAGGCCGGCGGCGGCTTCCTCCTCTCCACCGCGTGGACAGCGCCGCCCGCGCTGCCCAGCCTCCTCTCCCGGCCGTCCTCCCGGCAGACTCCGCCCAGGGCGCTGGCTGCTCCCTGCTGCACGCGGCCCGCCGCGCTGCGGCCACCGCTCGTCCAGCCGCGTGGCGAGGACGGCGTGGCGAGGACGGCGTGGCGAGGACGGCGTGGCGAGGACGGCGTGGCGAGGACGGTGCCGCGGCCCCTCCAGCCGCCTCGCCGACGAGGTGCCGCAGAGTGAGCCGATGCAGGGGTCACGGTCTGCCTCTCCCGGCTGGTCCGCCGCCGCCGTGTGTGTGTGTGGGGGGGGGCGGGGGGGGAGTTGGCCCCACGCGGCCCGCGCGGGCAGGGGCTCACGAGAGCTTGCTCGGAGGCCTGTCCTGCCAGGAGATTCAGATAAGAGCCCCTGGCCCGGAGCCGCTTCCTGCGGTGGCACCAGCGCCGACCTGACTGCGCCTGCGGGGCTGAAGCGACGAGAGGAGAGGCCTCCCTGCGGCCGGAGGCGCGGCGATGGAGACTGGCGCGGGCGCCGAGGTCCCTGCGGCCGCCTCTGCCTGTGCGGCGAACCTCCCGGCGTGGCGTGCGGGGACTCCAAAACCGCGACGCCGGCGGCGTGGCGGGGCCGCCGCGCGCCGGCTCCGTGCTCCGTCTGCCCGAGACAGCCGGGAGGCCGCTGGGCCGCGCGCGGGCCATGCAGGGGCTGTTCGCAGAGAGCCGCGCGCGCGCCGGTCGGTGGCTCCCCGGTGGCTTCAGAAGCTCGGGCCCGGGAAGAGGTGGCGCGCAGCTCAGGAGAAGGAGGCGTGTAGCCGCCGGCTCCAGGGCTGAACCTGAGGGCGTTGTGCCAGTGAGACAGCCGTCACGGAAGAGCGGCCACTGCGTGATTCCGTCCGTGTGAGGCGCCACGGCGGTCACGCCCCAGAGACAGGCGGTGAGAGTGGGTGTCCGAGGGCTGGGAGTCCGGCCACGAGGGGGAACTTCAGGTCCAGGGCTGCTCGGTGACAGCGCGGTGACAGCGCGGGCTGTTGCGCCGCAACGTGAGCTTCCTCAGCCCGGCTACGCCGTGGGCCCCGAGACACGGAGGGCCTCAGGGCCTCAGGCTCGGGGTCTTCACCCCCATGCGCATGTGCATCACAGCCTGCCCAGGTGGGTCGGGGGCTGTAAATGGTAAGCCTGCCCACCTGAGCAAGCAGGGACTAGTACCCACCGGGGAGAAGGTGGCGCCGAAGCGTTTTCCTTGAAAAAAGAGAAAATCAGTAAAAAAAAAAAAAAAAAAAAAAAAAAAAAAAAAAAAAAAAAAAAAAAAAAAAAAAAAAAAAACTATCCGTGTAGTAGCAAGTCACAACGGGCGTCAGAGAGCAGAGAACCTGCAGCTCTGGGTGCCAGCGGACGGCCAAGGGAGAGCACAGACCTGTAGCAGGTGCTTCCACAGGAACACGCCAGGTGAAGGCTTTCCACGGGTCGCGGCGTCTTACCGTGGCGATCATCTCAGGGGCTGTCGCGGCGAGTTAGGTGAGAAGAATTCACTTGGGATGCGATGCCATCCGTGTGGAGCAGGAGCTGGTATCTAAGTTGGTATCTCTTTGTCGCTTGGGAACACAGCTATCTCCAGGCCGGAGGCCAGCACAGGCTTTGTCTGTCTCCTGTGCCCACTTGTTTCTCAGTTGACGTGACCTAGGTTAAGTGCCGCTGGGAAAATTGCTTCCTGCCACATGAATGTGGGAGTAACAGGTGGTCGAGAAGCACCATTGGCCAGTATCTGTTTTACTTTTGGCGTTTATTATTTCGTCTAACCTTCACAGCGTACCTGTAAGGCAAATACTGACTTTATGAGTAACTGTAATTTTATAACAGGGTGTCATATCTTTCCTCAAATTTTAAAATTAGCATTTAACATCCCATAGCCTCCGAAGTCTCCCCAGATTTCCCTGTGCTTAAAATGTACATGACTGTAATTTTTACAAGCTTTATCCCATCTGAATTTCACACACGTTTTGGCACGGGGAAAGTATTGAGATGATGCTTGTGTTTGTGCACGTTTACATTTTTTAAAATAACCGATTCTTTGCTATGTATTGAATAGTTATTCTTTCTTTGCCAGTTGAAATATATATATGTGTTTCATGTAAAGCTTGTGTTTGATAAGACTACGTTATCTAGAGAGATAGCTACCCATCCATACTTGCTTCTATTGTGCTTCCTGTCTGTGTTCAGCATAATCTCATGTTTAATTACTACAGCTTGGTAGGGTTCTTTTACTTTCTTGGGCATAACTACGTTCCAGAATTCTTTGCTATTCTGTCATTTGCATTTTTAAATTAAATATGTCAGTATTTCCCCTGTACAATCCCACTGAGAGTTTGATCAAAAGATCATTAAATTTATAATTAAATTTGAGAGCAATTACATACTTACAATATTAAGACCCTTCTTTAGGACTGTAGATATTCAAAAATCACTTATCTTCATGTTGATTCGAATATTTTGTGCATATATTTTAATTCTGTGCATTTTTTTAAAGTTCTGTTTGCTACTTGAGCTGTATTATTTTTCTAGCACATCAGCTTGCATTTTTTTATTATTGTAAGATAGAGAAGATATTGCTCTTGTGAGTAGTGTTTTAGAACTGCCGTATTATTTTGTTCTCCATATTAGCATATTTTTCAGTTGTTCTCTTGGACTTAATGGACCTGATCTAAAAATACTTGTATGTTCTCATACTATTTATTGTACTCTGGCACCTTAGTGTTACATTTACTAGACATGTCAAATAGTGTTGAATAAGAATAATATTATAGTCATTGTCTTTTCCACCACTTTTAAAGTTTTCCCATTGAAACTGATATATTTTACTGGTTTTGCATGAATACTTTTAATTACAGACAGTTTTATTCTGTATTTAATCAAGTTAATTACTAAACTTTATAAATTATTGTACTCTTTTAAGAATTCCCAGAAGCATCTATGGCTGTAGTTTGCTGACATGATGGTTGACTGCACTACTCATTTGCTAATGAGGACGCGTCCTTGATTCCTGGAACAAACCTTTCGCTTTTTCGTGACATGTTATTCTTTTTTTTCAGTGATCAGTGTATTTTTTATATTTATATGTAATTCTTCACCTGTAGTCCTAGATTAAATCAATATATCACTTCCTTATCTTGCTTTCTTAATATGATCTTTGCTATATTGTGTTATTGTCCTTCTTTAAACGTTAGACCATGATTGAGATTCTTCCTATCTTTTAATATAATCTTTAGCACAATACTTACAGTTCATGTGTCATTTGAGAAAATGGTTCTATAGAATTTAAAACGAACCCAGAAGCAAATGGCATCTGGGTGCAACAAAATACCTCTGTCTTTTCAGAAAAGCGTTTCAGGTTTCCAGCTTCTGTTTTGACAGTCAGAGAACTTGGACCTTCCCACCCCCATTCTTGGAACAAAGGGGCAAACAAGCTGATAGACTGGGAAGCATTTTTCCCCTAAGTTCATCAGGTAGTTTGTTTCACAGGGTGGTCTGGCCCCAACATCAGGAGAGAGAGGCAGGCCCAGACGGGCAGAGTCCAGGCCAGCTCCGTAGAGGTGGACATCGCTGGCTCCATGGCATCTATCCAGCTAGGTAGGGGCCAGAGCAGGCCAGCACAGAGGCAGCAGCATCTGGGGACCCAGCCCCCAGGCTCACCTGACCAGGGTTTTGCATCTACTTGTCCCACCCAAGTCTCATGGTGAGCAAATTAGGAAGATGCCCTCTGCATTGAGCACTGAGTCGTCGTTTTGATGCCGCCTCCTAGGAAACGCTTCTGAAATCGTGCCAGAACATTCTCTCTAACAAAGCTCCCACAGGAAACGAAGTCACTGACTTTACCTGACGTGGGAGAAGCGTGTGCAAAGCGGGGAAAGGCTCAAACACTTCTGGGATGAGGTCAGCTTGCCCGCCTGCCTGGTGGACAGCGCCTCCTTCCTTGGGGGAAACGTCCAAGCAGCACGGAAACTGGACAGCCTGAATCGGTGCCCTGGAGAGTAGCAACTGGTCTGCGCCGGACAAGCGAGTACCCACATCAAGAGAAACCCGCGTTTGCTGCAGTAGGAAACGTCACAGCACGCCACTCCCCTGTCATACCTTTCCCTCGCTGGTGTAGCAGGGCTGGCGACAGCGTGCGGATCCAGTCTAGTTTCCAGCTGAGGGCCCAGAGCCACCTTCCATACAGTCTTCTAGCCTCAGATTCCCCCGAGGACTCAGTCTCTGTTTGGCCTGAGAAGGTGCTCAGAAGGTGGGCCGGGGGGAATGCATGGCTGGCTGGGAATGCATGGTAGGAGCATCTGCCTCTTAAAAACCTAAGGGGCAGAGGGGGTGCAGACCTTAGGGTGCCTGCCGGTGGTATTTCTGTGAGCAGACGCAGCCTGGTCGGCGACAGAGACGTTGGGCCGCAGCCATGCGGAGTCAGCAGAAGGAAGCGCGCAGCGAGCCCAGGCCCAGGTGGCTGCGGGGCCCGGATGTCACCACGACGGCGGAACAACGGTTACTGACTGGGCTTGTCTGCCGTCCAGCCGCCCAGCTCTCGGCACGAGATCACAGGGCGACCAGAGGAACAGGACACAGCCCATGTAAGGCACAGATTAAGTAGGAGAAATTCCCTGTGGAAACCCAGACGTCGCACTTCCAGAACAATCATGGCAGTACGTGTTTTTAAATGGCTCAAAGGGCAGAAGTTTCAGGCAAATGGCTGAAAGAGATCAAAACGCAATCTGAGAGCATGATGCATTGTTAACAGGGACAGAAGCTATAAAAGAAGAGCTGAACATAAATTCCGGAGCTGAAAAGTAAGTCGAAAAATTCATTACCAGTGGTGGACTCAAGCAGGCAACATAGCCAGTTTAAAAACTGATCTGTGGAAATTAGTATAAACAATGTGAATAAAGAATGAATAAAAACTAAGCGAACCCAAGCATAGAACATCATCTAGCAGACTAATACAAAGAAAGTTCCAGAAGGAAGGAGGGCAAGGAGCAGAGGGATCCCGTGAAGATGAAGGGTGGACAATTCCCCAATGGGGGTAAAGTCATGGTATAGAATCCAAGAAGCTGATAATCCTCTAAGTCGGAGAGACTCAAAGATAACATGCTGTGAGGTGGTGTAGATTGAAATGGTCCAAATCCAAAGAGAGGCAAAATCCACATTGAAAGTAGGAGAGAGGCTGCTCTCAAGTCCAAGGAATTCTTAATAAGAACACAGGAAGATTGCCCAGTACAAACCTCATTAGCTAGAATACACTGAATGGCACATTTATACTATTGAAAGAAAAAAAAATGAGCTCTAGCTTTAGCAAAAATAGACATTCCTTGAGAAATGAGTTGAAAATCAAGCTATCACTAGATACACAGTGGAGGACAGTCCCTTTTGAGCCGCCCTCTCAGACGTGAGTCCTTCTACTTGGTATGAAAGGATACCAGAGAGTAACTCAGAAAAGATAAAGAGAACCTACGTATAGAACGTCATCAAGCAGACTAATACATGCACAGATGGGAAGTTCTCTGATGAATATTAATTTTACAGATAAATATTAAAAATATTGTAAACTAGAAATAACAAGTGTTGGCGAGGATAGGGTGGACAGTGAACCCTCTTACACTGTTGGTGGGCATGTAAACTGGTCTAGCTGCTGTGGGAAATGGTGGAGGCCCCTCACAACTCTGAGAATGGATCTGGCTGGAGAATTGAAGGGAGGGTGTGTTGCACGCTGGTCTCTCACCGCGTCTGCCAGATCTGTGTTGAAGATGAGGATCTCCCGTCTCCAGTGTCCTGCTCTGGACTTCATAGGGGAGCCAGTAACAACTCTCTATAGCTAAAACCACTGATGATTCTTCAGCACATTTGCTTGGTTCACTCAGTAGACGCTTGCAGATCTCTACCAGGTGATACCCCAAGGGAACAAGTGAGAACAAGCAGACAAATTGCCTGTTAAGGTCATGGAAGCAGTTATGACTTGGCCCTGAGGAAACAGGCTCCACATGATGGTGCGGGCTGAGCAGGTGCATGGTCAGGATGTGGTGGTAGGAGGAAGCCATCGTGTAACTAGACCCAAAGGGTAAAGGAAACCCCTGAGACAAAGAATTTGGAGAACAAAGAATTTGGTTCCTAGCGGAAGAGATACTGGGCCAGACGGGCCCTCCCTGGGAGAGCCGTGGCGTGTGCTGAGGGCTCAGACTCATGACTCGTGTGCAGAGGAGGTTCGTCAGCTTAGATGGAAACGCAGGCCACGACTTACACTTGGAGGATTCGAGGCGCTTTTGTTGACATCTCTGCTTATCCTGCATGGTGTGGGGGTCAGTGGGAGAGTCGTGGACACAGGGCCATGTGGCTTTGTTTCCCTTAGATGAGTGGCCACCTACTGGTGTAGTCCTACGATGGGGGTGGTCATTCCTGTGATGCTCTGGCCACAGCACTGGGTGCTCAGGGCACAGGGCAGGTTGTAGAGGCAGGAAGGACTCGAGAGGGACCGGGAGGGATGCCGAGATGAGGGCCAGAGGATGACTGTGGTCTCACCTAAGTGGTGGGAAATAGACTGACCCCGGATTCAGCTTGGCCGTGGATGCGGGTATGAGCCAGAGGGTCCTGGTGTCTCTGCTGCTTGTGGTGTGTGTCAAGAACAGCGGATTCTTACTTGGGGGTGGGGTGAACATGGAGTCGGAGCCGAGGATTTCAGACACCCTCAGCATCAGGTGCCGGTGCCATGACCCCGTGGAGAAATGCAGTGGGCAGGGAACACGGTGCCCAGCGCAGAGACCTGGGAAGGGAACATGTCTGACAAGTCCGGTGAAAGGATGCATTCCATGCCCCCAGCCAAAGCCGCCACGCAGAGAGTGTGTGCCGAAAGGGACACGGCGCCCAGAGCTGTTCCTGAGGGAAACCGACTGAGAGGTGTTGGAAGAGCAGAGACGCATCACTGTAACTAACCCTTTCCTCAGCCTGTGCCTGCCCGCGCCTCGCTGCTGTGGCTTTCCACGCCAAGGGGTGGCTCTCAAGCAGAGAGGACGCAGGGACGCAGGCTTGAATTGTGTGGTTACAGGTGGAGTGAAAACACACATTTGTCAGGTTGACTTTTCAGAAAATCTTTCCTAGCCGTAGGATCGTTGTTTTGCTTTGTTGATATCATCCCACCCTTTGGGGGCTTTTCGTGCAAAACATTTGGCACGACTCAACTTTAGTTGGACACAGGGTTATTTTTCTTTCCCTGATTCTGGGTGGTGGTCACCTGTGAGATTACCTCCGACTTGGGGTGCTGTGTTTATGAAACCATGGTCACGAGCCTGTCGTTTGAATGTAGGTTTCATTTTAAGGTCATTTTGTGGAAAGAAAACACATACTACGTCCTGCTGCTTAAAGTTGATACTGGGTTTTTCTTTCAGAAAACCATTTTACTAGTTCCTTCTTTAAAAATTCATTTTCCTAGTTATTTACAGCTGAATCTTTGACTCTGTTCTCAGAAATTAAGGCACTCTTCACAAGAATTTATTTTTTATTTGACAAAAGTTGTGTTAACGCTGAGTTGAGAAGTTGTTTTTAATGAGTTTATATCTTTACAGTATTGAAAACGGCATCGCTACCCCTCAACAAAAAACATTGCATCTTTTGGAAAATGCGTTCTGTTTCTCCAGTAGTCTGTGACTATTTATTGATGAATATTTGATCTCCTCAGTGTATTTCGAACGCTCATCAATAGCCATGTCTTGTGCATCATCATGTGATCAGTGTGGTGTGGGCACACGGTAGAGTCACTACAGCTTCCACTTGAAATAAGCCGCTTGGAGGCCTCTTCCAGACGCTTTGGTTCTATAGACTTAAGAGGAAAAATCCCAGACTGCACGTGACTCGCGACTATCACAGAATCACAGGGAGGAAGTGCTGAGGTGCCTGAGCTCAGCTCCTCACCCCCTCACGGCCACGCCCAGCCCCAGGCAGCTGTGTTGACCGAAAAGGTCTTCAGGGAGCCGGCACGTGGGCCTCGAGCCCTGGCTGAGGGTGGCCTGGGGACCCCAAGGCTCTTCCTACTCCCCAGAGACTCTGCCCAGGCCATGTGAGGAGGGGAGACACACAAGTGGGCGGGGGGGGGCAGGAAGGTTTTCGGGTGGCGCCTTGTTTGCTTCTGCCTGTGGACCAGGCTGCCCCGCATTCCCCTGGGACCAGTCGCCCACCTCTTAGTCCAGCGCTGGTCATGATGGACTCCTGCAGGCCCTGTGCCCCAGGCACACCATCAGCACCTCACACCACAGGCCCCAGGGCCTCATCCGATGACTCCAAGCAAAACCACGGAAAACATAGGGTGCATTTTTCAAATTTTAATTCTTCCTGAAACTGTTAGGCAACACGATGACTACCTTTGCTGAAGACAATAGCTGTGAGGCTCACTTCAGTCTCAGAGGCAGTGGAACTGCCTTTGCTGAAGCCAGGGCCCTGAATCCCCGGAAGGATGAAGATAACATCGGAGAAAATTGATTTCAGAGGAAGCCCCGAGACTGAGTTCTGTGGCGTAGTTGAAATGCATAGGTCCAGAGTGTGGGAAAGAGCTCCCTTCCACTTCTATTTTTCATGTGGATTCCTTTGCATGTCTCTCCATGCCCTGCTACCAAAGCCTCACTCATATGGAGATATTTTGCTGCCTTGTCTGAATCAAGAGAAATAGAGCAATGTGTTTTCTTCAGGTTTAGATTTTTAGATTCCAGAGCAGTTCAAATTAATAAAGTTTGCAATAAGAATAATATGAAGAAAAATTTATATGATTTACCAGAATGCCCAGAATATATTAGGAAAACTTCAGTCCGTTGGCTTTGTAAGCTTCTTTTTCTCCTGCCTCTCTTCCCAGTCCTCCTTTCTCTCTGAAAACGCGGGTGTGCTTTTGCTGCCGAGAGAAAGGCTGTGGAGATGCCTTCAGAACGGAAGTAGCATTTCCTCCAGCAGCCTCTCAGGGGGGCTCACCTGGAGAATGTGGAAATGGTCGAAAGATGAAGGCACCTGTGTTCCCAGAGCACCGTTCATGGTTGGCCGGTGGCGGGCCGGCCCGCACACCCTCGGCCGGATGCCTGGAAACGGTACAGCCTCTCCTTCGTGACACCGCCCAGCTGTTTGGAAAGATGAGACGGTGCCTTGGCCAGCGCTGGAGCGGTGATGCTCGGTGACGTCAGTAAGAAAGCGGCAGGCAGTCGCTGGTGGCCTCGCGCCTGTGGAGCATAAACAGCCACAGCAAGTGAAGGCGTCAGTGACGGCGAGAGTCACGCGTTGATGTTACGAAAAAGATGGTGGTGCTGAGAGGGGTCGCGGGAAGGGAACGGGGGCCGTGGGCAGAGGGGTCAGTGGATAATGTGGCGGCCAGAGCTTTGGAGGTGGGGGTTGAAGCAGAAACACAGACCGAGGTGTGCAGTTGAACTGCCAGAATTACACAGTGTTGTGAACCAATGGTGAATTTAAGACTCCGTGTCTGGTCAGTGTACGTGTGGACATGGCTGTGTCTGCTCTGAGAATTCCAAGTTGGCTCAGCGGCTGGCCACGCCCCACCCCGTGGGGTGTCCTCCTGGCTCTGAGGGAGCAGACCAGAGCAGAGAGCTGCACACTGAGGAGGGAGTTAAAATCAGTCTGCCTGGAGAACCTGGCCTGGGGGCATATTTCCCCTAGGCCATCTTTCCCCTAGCCCACCCACCCATAACACATATAGCTTAAAATTCTGGAGGGTGTGAGCATCGCAGAATATGACACAATCTGAAGGCAGAAGAACCAAGCGGCACTTGGAGAGCTTGAAGGGAAGCTGTTTTATGTCACACCGGAGGCCTCAGAGCCCTCCCCAAAGCCCGGGCCCCCAACAGGCAAGCAAAGTTTTCCTACCCAATGACTTCAGTGTCTGGTGAGTGAGAGAAGCCAGTGGGGGGAGGACCTTGAGCTAACGTGGGAACAGAAGGGGGAGAGAGGGAGAAAGGAGAAACACAGCGGTCAGGGACCTCAGCGGCACAAGGTCTGGTCGCAGACTGTGCCAGTCCTGCACGCCAAGGGTGACCGCTTACATGCACTTCTGGCCACATCGGTGAAACAGACAAACAAAACGGAAAGTGGAGAAAAGACACTAGACAAGAGGAGGTAGGGCCTGAGGAAGGCCATGCTGCTTTCCTCTGCCCCACACACGCTCAGCGAGGAGCCAAACAGCAGAAGCCCAGTGCCGAGACAAAGCAGCCCCCTCACAGCCACAGCCAGGCCGTCTCCCCAAAGGACGAGGGAAAACGGAGGCCGAGAAAACCTTCAGGCGAGAAGGGCTTTACTTTGGCCACACATCACAATACACCCAAGAACCCTGGCTACACCCGCAGCTGCAAGGGCGAGGAGGGCAGAGACCTCCGAATTTGCCTTCCGGGGCTGGCAGAGGCGCCCAGGAAGAAACCACCACCATGTTTCCGGGGAAAATCCTTTGAAGAGGCGTGGATGTCTGATCAGAAAACACAGAGGCCAGAAGCGGCCTAGTATTTTCCAAATGCCAAAAGACTGGAACTCAACCCAGAATCATAGCGTAGCCTTGGTGAAAATGACCTTATGGACAAAAGGGAAAATCAGATATTCTCAGGCGGAGGAAAATGAAGAGAATCTCGTGCCAGCAAACCTCCTCTACAGCAAGAAGGAAGAAGTGTTTCCGCTGCATTTCCAGTTCCCCCTAGGTGAAGCGCTCCTCGCTTGGGATAGAAACTCAATAAATGCTTGGAAGTACCTTGAAAATATCTAAAGACAGAGAGTAGCGATTTCTAATTGGTTTTGGAACGTGACCCCCAGCTATCAATACCGTGCTGTGGTAGCTGTGGTACTGCACATGCCCTGGGAAGCTGAGAAAATTAGATTTGGAGATACTGGAATCGTCTGAAGAGGGTGGGCTCTGCGATCAAATTGATTTTTCTGATGGCAGATGAAAGCTGTCTCTCAGAACACAGATTTGATTTGGTGCTGCTGCTGTTCTGAGGGTATTTCAGTAGTCGTCTCCAAGTGCTAGTAAGACAGGCTCCCTGCAAGTTGCTCAGGTGGGTAACTTGACTGTTGCACTGAAGACGCTTTCTGGACACAGTTCTTACCTCCTTGTAGCTGGTGCCTTCCCTGGCTTTACAAGGTGTTGGCAAGTAAGGGCCAGAAGCTAGTTACGTCAAGACGCACTGTCTCAAGCCAGTTTCTACCCCGAAAACTGCCCTCAGAGACTGTTCATCCACTACGACAATAAGACTGGGAACTTTAGCAAGAGTTAATCTTTTCCCACATCCAGTCTAGCCAGTGAGGGAGGGACACTGTTAAGAGGATTAGATAGCAATCTTAAAAATGATTCAAACAAATGTGCTATTAGCAGCGTGCAATTAAAATAGATGAAAGTGTTGAGTAAAGATGCAGTGCTTTATTTCTTCAGTTCCATCCATGAAAATCCATACTGTGGGGCTCATAAAAAGGATAAATGGGTTTTCTTTCTATTTTATTAAATCTGTAAGTCATCGGAAAGTACACAGACGCACACTTCTTCGCTTGTATCCCACTCATCTGTGAAGGAGAGGGAGGAACAGTGGCTCAGGTCCCACTCATCTGTGAAGGGGGGGGGAACAGTGGCTC